>JANHMN010000004.1:5921686-5968531 GCA_030674055.1 Rhabdomys pumilio
CTCTCTCTCTCTCTCTCTCTCTCTCTCTCTCTCTCTCTCTCTCTCTCAAGACAGAGTTTCTCTGCATAGCCCTATCTGTCCTGGAACTTGTTCTGTAAACCAGGCTGGCCTTGAACTCACAGATATGCCTGCTCTGCCTCCTAAGGAGCTGGGATCAAAGGCGTGTATCACCCAGCCCAGCTCGTCCAGTATGGGTTCATCTTTGCTCATCTATGTCACAGGAAGGATGGCTTTTTCTGTAGGTGCTATCAGATGTTCCTGTTCTTCTAAGGTCGTCACAGCTTTGCTCAAGGCTGCTGCTATTGGAACTGCAGAACTCTGGCTCTGGCTGAAGGGACCTTTCTACTTTGCCTAGCTCCTCCCAGCTTCACAGGGAGAGCCGTCTGAGGTGATTGGTCAGTATTAACCCTTTCTGGGAAGATCTGTCCTGGCCAGAGTCAGGCAAGGGCTTGCTCACCTGTGTGTTGAGGAAAGGTACTGGCAGGGTGCCAGGGCAGTGTGAGAGCGCACAGTTACCTGCAGAGGCCAGGGCACTGTGAGAGAGCAGTTACCTGCAGAGGCCAGGGCACATCAACACCAAAGGTTCACGGTCAGTCTTCTTCTTTAGCAGAACACTCTTGGCTCTGATCCTCAGAAATACACAGTCGGAGGTTTAGCTCAGCATCTCATAGGAAGGCAGAGACAGGTTTCCTTAGCAGGCAGCCTCACTTCCTGTGACTATAGAACAAAGCCATCAGCAGAACCAACCAGCAGCAAACATTTGAGAACTAACTACCGGAAAAGAAAATAAGTTTCCGACACCTTCAGCCAACTTAGGGTTCCGTGTGTGTGAGTGTGTGTGTGTGTGTGTGTGTGTGTGTGTGTCTATACATGAGAGTGTAGGTACATGTGCCTGTGTGTTCATGGGGTCAGAGGTTGACATCAAGCACCTTTCTCTGTCTTCTTTCTACTATACTTATGTTTTGAATTTATTTCCCTGTGGTTGTGTGTGTCTGCATATGGGTGAGCCCAATGAATGGTACTGATGTACTTGGATGTCCATATACAGAAGAATGGAATCAGTCCTGGATCTTCTTGCTGAGATAAGACACCGAGACCAAAAGCAACTTAGGGAGGAGAGGGTTTAGCTCAGCTTACAACTCTCAGGTTGCACTCCATCACTGAGGGAAGTGAGGTCAGGAACCTAGAGGCAAAATTGATACAGAAGCCTTGGGGGATATAACTGTTAGCTTCCTCCTTCTGGCTTGCTCAGTTTGCATTGTTATACACCCCAGGACCACCTGCCCAGGGACAACACCACTCACAGTGGAATGGGCCCTCACACATAAATTATTAATCAAGAAAATGAGGGCTGGGGCTGAAGAGATAGCTCAGTGGTTAAGAGCACTGACTGCTCTTCCAGAGGTCCTGAGTTCAATTCCCAGCATCCACATGGTGGCTCACAACCATCTGTAACAAGATCTGATGCCCTCTTCTGGTGTGTCTGAAGACAGCTACAGTGAACTGATAAAATAAATAAATAAATCTTAAAAAAAAAAAAAAACAATAAAAAAGCAATTTTTTTGTTGTTTATTGTTTTTCACAGGGTAGCCCTGGCTGTCCTGGATTCACTTTGTAGACCAGGCTGGCCTCGAACTCATAGAGCTCCACCTGTTGCTGCTTCCTGAGCACAGAGATTAAAGGTGTGGGTCATTGCTGTCCAGCCTTTCTCAAAACAATATTAAAAAATATTTACATTTATTCTTTGTGTGCATATGTGTACATGCATAAACATGTGCCATGCTGTGCCCATGGAGGTCAAAGGACGACTTTTGGGAAGCTGAAATCAGGTCATCAGGCTTGGAGACAAGCACCTGCTGAACACCTCCCTGGCCTGGTTACAGAGCTTTTAACAGTGGGAAGTCTTCCGTGGTTGGAGGCATGGTCTCCAAGGGCATGCTGGGAACCTCCCTTCCTTTCCGACTTCTGTTTTATGTCTGACCCACAAGGTGCATGGCTTTACTCTGGTGTAAACCCCTGGCCATGATATGCTGTCTTACCTCAGGGTCCAAACACCTGATTGCCTCTGTGAGCCAACAAATCATGGGCTGAAACCTCTAAAGCTCTGAGTCAGAAGAAAACCTTCTCTCTTTATAACTTGAACAATGTTTGTTATAGTAGCGAAAACCTTACTAATCAGAGTGGAGGAAGAAAAAGTTCAGCATCACTAACATGGAAAGGGAAACACAAATCAAAAGGCCAGTGAGGTCTTACAGCAGTCTAGAAAAGACTACTGTTGTCAAAAAGGTGAACATGGAGTGCTGGCTGGGGCTGCATCTCGGGAGGCAGAGTGCTTGCCCAGTCTGTTGGAAGCACTAGTCTTCCATAAATCTGTGTCCTCCCCTCTGGAGGTGGAGGCAGGAGAATCAGAAGTTCAAGGTAATTCTTGGCAGCACTGTGAGTTTGATGCCAACCTGGTGTACATGAGACCCTGTTAAAGAACAAAAGGGGGGCCATTGTGGTGTGCTCCTGTAACCCCAGCACTGGTGGCTAATGGGGGCAGGTGATTCTGATCTCTCTGGTGAACTGAGTTAGACTCCTGAAGCCCAAGTAAAGGTGAAAAAAAGAAAACTGACCCCACAAAATTTTCCTCTGACCTCTACATGTGCGTCATGTGCACACTCACTCATGCATCTCTCTCTCTCTCTCTCTCTGACACACATACACAAATAATAGTGACAAACTGAATAAAGTTTTTAAAAAGAAAACGAAGGCAGAGAGCTGTAGAGGAAGACTCCCAGGTTCAACCCCCGACCCCTGACCTCCACGTGTGCACACATAGACTCCCCAGCCACCTTGCGGTCACCTGGATCAGGCTGAGAGACTGTGAGTTACAAGGTGTAACTTGCCCAAAATTGGAAGATACTTGTCTACTTGTCTACATAAAAAGTTCACGGTCCCCAAACTGAGCAAAAAAGTCAAATTTATTTTTTTATTCAAAGAAAATAGAAACCATTCCAAACCAGCTCCCCAGATCTCAACACAGTCTGTCCATGAGAGCGAGGTGAGCTTAGTGGTAGAGATTTTACCTACCATGGATTTGACTCCTGGCACTGAAAAGAATCTATAGAAGTGTTTGATGTGTAACAGTCCACTGCAATTGCATAGACCAACCAGATTTAAAAGCAAAAAAAAAAAAAAAAAAGGGTTTTCAGGGCTGGAGAAATGACTCAGTGGTTAGTGGTGCTCACTGCTCTTACAGAGAATCCAAGTTTGGTTCTCAGCACACACACTGGGGAGCTTACAATTGCTTGTAACTCCAGTTCCAGCGGGATCTGATGCCTCGGATATTCATGGGCACCTGCACTCTTGTGTACATGTAGCACGCACGCACACACTCACGTGTGCGCGCGTACACACACACACACACACATACACATAACTAAAAGTAAAATAAATCAGGGCTGGGAAGATAGCTCAGAGCACGGGCTGCTCCTCTCGAGGCCTAGGATCTGTTCCCAGAACTCACATGGTGGCTCACAAGCATCTGCATGGCCTTTGTGACTATTGACAGCAGGCGGCTCTGTACTGGCTCTGTACTATGTAATTTCTGGCATCTCCACAGATCTGCTTGTGACCAGAATCAGAATCAGGTATAATAAAATGGGTGTGAGGCCTGGAGAGATAGCTATCCAGCACTTACACAACAGTTCACAACTGTCTGTCTCTCCATTGCGGGGGTGGGCGGGGTGGGGTGGGGGGTGGGGGTGGGGTGTGTGTGTGTGTGTGGGGGTGTCTGATGACCTCTTCTGGTCTCTGCAGGCACTAGGCACCATACACATAAATACAATGCATTTGGTGAATAAGTTCTTTTATTAAATATAAACAAAATGAAGCCGGGTGTCGTGACACTCCTTTAATCCCAGCACAGAGACACTCTGTCTCTAAAAGCCAAATAAATAGATAAATAAATAAATGGTGTGTGGGAGAGACACATGAGGGAGGTGAGGGAGGTTTTGCCTCCTGGAACAGCTTTGAGCTGGGAACTTTGAGGAGAGAAAGATAAGAAAGGCACTTGGAGAAGCCAGTGGTAAGGTCCAATCAGGGTTCCCTCCTTGCTCCCTCTGTCCCCAAGGATTTGGAGTTCAATCCTAGGGGAGTTGGGGAGGGCCCTCATTTATTGGAAATAATTTGTCAAGAGTTAGGATTTATTCTCTGGGTATGCAGAGAAGACCCTGACTCTAGAGATAAGCAAATCCACTTTTTCCCTGTGGTCTACCATCTTCAGCCTCTTTCTGTCTTGTTTCCCCGGGAACTTTTAAACAATAGCCAGGGCATATTCCCCAAAGTTCCTTTGACTGGGCAGAAAAGGCTGTGCAGAATTTGCCCAGAAGGACCTGGGAGCCAGAGGTCAGGTGGCCGCAGGCTGTGGAGGGCAAAGTTCAACCTTGTTAAGTGGGTGTTCAGCTGTTGACTCCTCAGGCTGCCAGGGAGGTGGCAGGACACACTGGGGCACCTCTGTAGTCAGCCTCCATATCAACTCAAGGCAAGCTCACGCTTTGAGTGGCTGATAGTGGCCGCTCAGGGGGCCCGAGTGGATCCAGGACATTAGGCACTGGGAGGGAACCTGAGGACAACTTGGTATCCAGTTGCCAAGGCTGAGCAGACTGAAAGTGTTCCAAAGTCCTAGTGTGATGGAGTTTTCTGGAAGATCCTTGACCTTTTCAGAAGGCCTTCATGTTGCAGACTTGGAGCCCCAACACCAGTGAGGCTGAGGCAGGAGGATGGAGCTTTTGAGGCCAGTTTGAGTGAGATAGGAAGACTCTGTGATAAAGAAAACAAAGGAGAACTTTCTGTAACTTAAGGGGGCTCTTCAAATGTCATGGCAAGGTTGTGTGTGTGTGTGTGTGTGTGTGTGTGTGTGTCTGAGCTTCTAAAGGCTTGTGGTCAGCAGGGCAGAGGTCATTCAGCATTTGACAAACATGTGGGACGAGAGTGCTGTACACGTGGGAAGCGCCTGCCCAGGTCCAGCTGGAGAATGCTCCTCCTCATGTAGCCACTCCCTGCTGGTGGAGGGAGGAGTTTGTGGAATCTTGCTGTCCTGGGTCCTGTGAACATAATGTCCTTAGGAAAGACACTCAAGCCAGTGGTGAAGGCAAGGCTGAGCTGAAGGAGAAACTGAGGCAGGATGCTGAATCTGTATGTCCATGCATCAGTAAGTATCAGTTGGGCTGCCTTGGGCTAGGCAGCTCTCAGTGAGAGGACAGCTGTGAGCACTCAGGAAGTGGAGGGGGGACACCTCCAAGCAGAGCTTGCATTACCTGCCTGTGTGTGGCATTGTTACTTTTGATTTGCTTAAGGAGGTCAATACCTCTGAGCCTCATTTTGTTCATCTGTAAGATGGGTCTGAAACACCTTTTCTTTCAGGGTGTCTCAGTGGTTGAGAACACTGGCAGATCTTGACTGTCTGTAAATCTAAGTTCCAGGGACAGCCTCTTCTGACCTCTGTGGCCACTAAATGCAGGTGGTGCAGAGACACACATGCAGGCAAAACACCCATACACATAAAATAAATTAAAACATTGGAAAAAATGCCTTTTAGAAGCTTGAGAGGTGACTTCGTGGTTAGGAGTACTGCTCTTGCAGAAGACCCAAGTTCAGTTGCTAGGGCGCACACTTTGTGGCTCACAACCACCTGTGATTCCAGCTTCTGGAGATCCAGTACCATCTTTGGCCCCTGAAGGCACCCATACACCTGTGCAAATGCCTACACAAGACCCATATACATACACATTACTTAGAATAAAATAAATCTTATTGGGTGTGGTCATCCAGGCCTTTAAATCCCAGCAGTTGTGGTGGCGGAGGCAGGCAGGTCTCTGAGTTGGAAGCCATACTCCAAGACAAGAGTTCCAGGCCTGCCAGGAACTCACTGACAGTTCACATAGAGAGAGTCTGTTTCAAACAAAACAAAACAAAACAAAACAAAACAAAACAAAACAAAACGAACTTTAAATAATTCTTGTTTTGTTTTGTTCTGTGTGTGTTTTGTTGGCATACTTGGTTCCTACAGTGACCAGCAGAGGGCACCAGATCCCTTAAAAATGAAGTTACAGACATTTCAGCGCCACCATATGGTTGCTAAGAATTGAACTCTGATTTTCTGGAAGAACAGCAGGTGCTCTTAATGGCTAAGCCATCGCTTCACCCTCTCGAAATTAAAAAAGAAAAAAAAATTTTTTTCATGCTGCACATGGAGCCCGAGGCCGTAGTACTGTGCTAGTGAACCACATGCGTACATCCCCAGGCCTTCTCGGGGACGTTTTAAATATCAATTAAATTTATAAAGATAATAGTTAGCCAACAATTGAATTCCTGATCCTCCTGCTTCAACCTCCAAAGTGCAGGAATTACAGGAGTGTAGCTCCCGGCTTGGCTTGCCCTTCTTTCCTTCCTTCCTTCCTTCATTCCTTCCTTCCTCTCTTTTCTTTTTTAAACAGTCTAGGGCTTGGGGGTGTAGCTCAGTTAGGAGAGTGCTTAACCAGTGTGCAGGAAACCTTGGGTTCAATCCCAGAACCACCTCGACCAGGCGTGATGGGGCACACTTGTAATCGCTGTGAAGAAGGCAAGGTGGGAAGATCAGGAGTTCACACTTGCAGGGCGGGTGGTGGTGGCGCAAGACTTTAATGCCAGCACTTGGGAGGCAGAGGCAGGCAGATTTCTGAGTGCAAGGCCAGCCTGGTCTACAGAGTGAGTTCCAGGACAGCCAGAGCTACACAGAGAAACCCTGTCTCGAAAAACCAAAAAAAAAAAAAAAAAAAAAAAAAAAAAAAAAAAAAAAAAAAAAAAAGGAGTTCACACTCACCTTTGGCTGTACAGGGAACCCAAGGCTAGCCTGAGGTACCTGAGGCCCTGCTTCCTGCTTCAAAAGGCAAAAACAAGTGCAACAGGAGAATGGCTCCAATGGCTGCTCCCTCAGAGGACCTGGGCTTGAGTCCCAACACCCACGTGGAGGCTCACAACTGACTGTAACTTTGGTTACATGGGGACCCGTGGCACCTGGCATTCACAATTCACAGCTTAATTTTATTATTTATTTATTTATTTAAAGTTTTATTTATTATGTATACAGCAGTCTCCTGCATGTATGCCTGAAGACCAGAAGAGGGCACCAGATCTCATTACAGATGGTTGTGAGGTGTACACAAGCGCATAGCTACCTTTCGTTCAAAAAATGAAAGTTGTCGGCTAGGCTTCCTGGTCCAAGCCTTGAATCCTAGAACTGAGGAAACAGTTGAGTGCATCTCTGTGAGTTCAAGACCAGCCAGGGACACATAAAACCCTATCTTAAAGAAAAAAATAGAATTAGGGCTGGAGAGATGGCTCTGTGGTTAAGAGCACTGACTGCTCTTCCACAGGTCCTGAGTTCAATTCCCAGCAACCACATGGTGACTCACAACATCTGTAATGAGATCTAGTGCCCTCTTCTGGTCTTCAGGCATACATGCAGGAGACTGCTGTATACATAATAAATAAATCTTTAAATAAGTAAATAAATAAAGCTAAGACAGACCTGGTGGCGCACGCCTTTAATCCCAACATTCAGGAGGCAGAAGCAGGTGAATCTCTGAGTTTGAGGCTAGCCTGGGCTACACAGAGAAGTCTTCTCTCAAAATAAATAAGTAAATAAACAATTAATTACAGCAAAGCGAAAATAAAATAATAAGAGATAAAATTAAATTATTTAGGGATCGCTGAGTTTTTTTCTCTTGCTCATACAAGAGCAGAGGTTTCTAGAGTTTGTTCTAGAACACTTCCCACTCCATCCCTGGGAAACTATTCTCAGCCCTCAGGGTGCTAATTAAAAAGCCACCTGCTTTTGACAGGAGGCGATCAGATCAGGAGCAGGTTTTCCACGGAGTATTTCAAACGTGGCTGTAATCACCCCAGGGCTCTGCATTCCTGATTTGGGGCAGCTGGCTGCTTCTGGGAAGTGGGCTGACTGAAGGGAAGTCACACTGGCAGTTTTGGGAAGCATTGCAGGGTGTGGCTCTCAGAACAGCAGTGGGGCTCACTTGGAGTAGAGCAGATAGCCTTTCTTGTTGGGTTCCTCTGTTTAGAAGGCTGAAGGACTTTGGTAGACTGGAGCCCCAGCCCTGGGGTGAAAAAGCTCCACCCTGTCACTTTAGGGCTGAGGGTGAGGTGCGGAGATTAGAGGATGCCTGGGGCTTTCTGTCCATCCAGACCAGTCAAACAGCTTGCTCTAGGTTCAGCGAGAAACTGTCCGAAGGGGAAGAGGAATTGAGGAAGACACCCAACACTGACAAATTGACCTCTGGCCTACAAATGTGAGTATGTGAGAGTATTCACGAACAAACACACACACACACACACACACACACACACAGAGAGAGAGAGAGAGAGAGAGAGAGAGAGAGAGAGAGAGAGGAGAGACGGGGAGGGCGGAGAACCACAACACACTGTTTTAGGAAGTCTTTTTTCTGAAACCAGGCATGGTAGTTTTAGCACTCTCAGCATTCTGGAGGCAGAGGCAGGAGGATCACTATGAGCTCAAGGACAACCTGGTCTCCAGAGTGAGTTCCAGGACAGCCAGGGCTCCATAATGAGACCCTGTCTGTGTGTGTCTGTGTGTGTGTGTGTGTGTGTGTGTGTGTGTGTGTGTGTGTGTACGCACATTGGGGAGCCTTTGTCTGAAACTTTAATGTATTTCTAATGGGAGCTTCCTGGAGTCAGTTCAAGGTTTCTGGAACTTTCGTTTACGACAAGCGGCCCCCTTTTTCTGTGGATGCCAAATCGGGGATACTTTACTGTACAAAGCTCCCAATATTTTCCCTCATCACATATTCCTTTTAAAGAAAAGAAAACATGGGCCGGGCGGTGGTGGCACACGCCTTTAATCCCAGCACTTGGGAGGCAGAGGCAGGCAGATTTTTGAGTTCGAGGCCAGCCTGGTCTACAGAGTGAGTTCCAGGACAGCCAGGACTACACAGAGAAACCCTGTCTGGAAAAACCAAAAAAAAAAAAAAAAAGAAAAGAAAAAAAAACATGACCACTTAGTGACCTGGAAGGTCTGAATGGACGCGTTAGAGAAATGCTGGTTTGGAGGGCCTCTTCAGCTTAATTAATTCACATCGCTGTCCAGTTTCATTTTAGGCTAGAGGTGATTCTTTCAAGCATAATGCTATGACAGAGGTCATCCCAAAGATTTGGGACAAGCTGCTCTGTTTGCCAAGCTGCAGTTCAGGTTAAGCAAATGTCAACAGAATCTTCAGGCAAATTCACTTCCTCTCAATGGGCTTCTTTATCCCCCCCAGCCCCCTAACTCTGCCTTCATTTCCGTAAGCTGACCAGTCGGACACACAGGCACAAAAGGAAGTGTTCAAATAAGAAAAATAGAGAGATTGAGGTCAGCCTGGGCTACATAGTGAGACGCTCTATCAAAAACCACAAAGAAAGCAAGAGTTGAGGTCTAGTTGGGTTGGCGGAACGTTTGCTTGCCATGCAATGAGGCCTGAGGTCTGGTCTGCAGCACCACAGAAGTCAGGTACAGCGACATATGCCTGAAATTCGGGCATTCGGGAGATAGAGGCAGAAAAGTGAGCGGGTCAAGGGCATCCTTGGCTACATGCCAAGTGAACATTTCCTGAGGAGAGCCAAACAAATGTCAGACAGGGCACCGACAAACCAAAGTGTTTCTCAGAAGTCCAACTTTGTGAACCAATGAAGCTATTGGACTTACTTACAGACCGTGGGTGAGCCATTGCTTAGAGGAGCGTGGATGATCTCTGAAACAGCCATATCACTGGCTGGTCTCCCCTCAGCCTGGAGGAAAATGTCTCTGTAGCTACACAGATGGAGCCTCCTGAGATCGCGTGACCAGGTCAGGTGGACATAGTTACACACAGCTGCGTTGGGTGGGGTGGGTGTGGGTGCATAGGATAGAATGGTTGGACTCTCAGGTGAGGATGTTAAGAACCTCCCTCCAACTGCTTCTTCTAGGAAGGAATGTCAACAGGTTATATATATAATACATGCGTCCATATATATATATATATGCACATATATATGCATATATATATATATATATAATGTTTACGAGCATTTTGCCTGCATGTATGTATTGGACCGTGTGTGTGTGTGTGTGTGATGTCTGTGGAGGTCAGAAGTGGGTGATGGGTCCCCAGGAACTGGAGTTGCAGATGCTTGTGAGCCACCGTGTGGGTTCTGGGAACCAAACCTAGGTTCTCAGCAAGAACACCGAGTGCTCTTAAGTGCTGAGCCATCTCTCTAGTGCCCCAGGTCCAGTCTTGACTGTGTCACATCTTGTAGTCACAGAAGATGGCAGTGTCCGTTATTTATGCTGGGACAGTATTCCACCACAGAGAGTGTGAGGCCAGCTCAATACAATATATTGAGTAAGATTGAATCAAAAGTAATATGAAACATACTTTTTATTAGATCCTGTCTTAACAAAACATAAATCAAGGGGCTGGAGAGATGGCTCAGTGGTTAAGAGCACTGGCTGCTCTTCCAGAGGACCCAGGCTCAATTCCCAGCAACCACGTGACAGCTCACAGTTCCAGAGGATCTGACAATCTCACCCAGACATACATGTAAGCAAAACAGCAATGCATATAAAATAAAAATGAATAAGTGGAAGAAAGACAGACAGACAGACAGACAGACAGAGAAAGATAAGACAAGAGCTGGTGAGACAGTGAGGTGGTTAAAAGCACTTGCTCTTGCAGAGACTATGCTCCCTTGCCAGTATCCATGTTGGGACTCTTTGTGACAGACTGGGACTCCAGCTCCGAGGAATCTAACACACCCTTCTAGCCTCCTTAGGCATCTGCACACCGTGGCAGACATTCACACAGACAAACAAATAAAATAATAAAAAATAAATCCTAAAAAAAAAAGAAAAGGAAAGGAAAGAAAAGAAAGGAAAGTTGGGCAATAGTGGCACACACCTTTAATCCTAGCAATGGGGAGACAGAGGCAGGCAAATCTCTGTGAGTTCAAGCCCATCTGAGTCTACAGAGTTCTAAGACAGCCAGGGCTACACAGTGAAACCCTTCTTGAAAAACAAAAACAAACAAATAAACAAACCAAAAAGAAAGAGTAAAAGAAGAAAGAAAAGGGGGAAAAGACCTAAACAGAGCAAAAGGGAAAATCAACGGCTCATTTGGGAAAAACTGAGTCTTGATCTAAACAAAATACATTTCCTGTCATTGTCAAGGGCTTTAAAACAGTATATCAACGGAAAGTCGGGGGAAGTCCAAAACGGGTGGGGGTGTTACATTAAAGTTAAAAATCTCTCAGTGGACCGATCGCGGTGATGCACACCACCGGTCCCTGTGGAGGAGGCAGAGGTAGAGAGACTGATCTCTTGAGTTTGAGACCGGCCTGATCTACGTAGTGAGGCCCCTAAAAAAAAAAAAAAAAAAAAAATCAACAGTTTGTGGGGAAAAGTTAAAACACAGAATTTTCATGGGACCCAGAGATTTTCAATTTGGCGACATGTAACCCAAAGAAGAGAAAACAGACACCAAAACAAGGAGAGACAGGCTGGTGGGACAGCTCCCGTGAGTAACGCCACCTGCTGTCCATCCCCGGTACTCACACAGTGGAAGGAGAGTACGCCCTCTTCCGACCTCCGCGTGTGTGCATACAGGTGATGCACACACCAATAAAATGTAACAAAAAATATTTAAAGTTATAACTACACAGATTTTTGTAACAGCATGTTCTTAATAACAAAAGGTGTAAATTGCTCGACAGTAGAGCACAGACATGCTACAAGCTGTTACTCCCTCCCACCGCCGGTGGAACCCTGATGCGTTGCCCCGGTTGGGTTCTCCAGCTCCCGGGTTCAGGTGGTTCTCCTCTGTGACTTCCTCTGAAACCGCGGTTATCGGTCCACACCTCCGTGTCTGGCTTATACTGTTAATTAAAAATGCAAGATGTCACTGTTTTGGACTGAAATCTTTCAGTAGGCTCCAACAGACCAGGCTGAAAAATCAACACGATGGACTGGAGAGATAGCTCAGCAGTTAGGAACACTGGGTGCTTTCCTAGGGGATCCACTGTTGTTTTTAAAAAGTTATTTATTTTTTCCCCTTCCCTTCTCCCTCTCACTCTGGCTGGGCTCGTTCAGGCCCCGCGGTTGGTTTGTTTGTTTGTTTATTTAATGGAAGTACACTGTAGCTGTCTTCAGATACCCCATAAGAGGGCATCATATCTCATTACAGATGGTTGTGAGCCACCATTTGGTGGTTGGGAATTGAATTAATGACCTCTGGAAGAGCAGGCAGTGCCCTTAACCACTGAGCCATCTCACCAGTCCAAAAGTTATTTACTTATTTTATGTATAGGAGTATACTATAACTGTCTTCAGACACAATGGAAGAGGGCATCGGATCCCACTACAGATGGTTGTGAGCCACCATGTGGTTGCTGGGAATTGAACTCGGGACCTCTGGAAGAGCAGCCAGTTCTCTTAACCGCTGAGCCGTCTCTCCAGCCCCACTGTTCGTTTTTTTTGTTTTGTTTTGGTTTTTTTAAACAAAATCTCAATCATTCAATTTTACCAATGAAGACTCAGGAGCCAGATGCTGGGGCCGAAAGCCTGTTAGCTTGGAGAGGCAGAGAAAGCTCCCAGCTGACCTTCCTCCCTGGCTCATCCCAGAAGCAATGACTCTCTATCACACCATCTCAAACAACCTCCTCCAGACCAATGTCCCTCTGTCTTACTTCCTGTGCGTCTTTCTATCCGTCCTCCTGACTTCCTCTTTCTCTCTATGGTTTTTTTTCTTACTAATTCTATGTTCACTTCCTGTCAATTGGTTGCTTCCCCCACTTCTTGACCTATGGTTCACTTTATTTAATCCTGTTTACAATATTCAAGCAGAAAGCTCTTGAATTTAAGGTGTGTGCTAAAGCTGAACCGCATCACAACTAAAAACTGCTCCCCCCCCACCAGTAAATCACCCAATCTTGGGGTTTGCAGTGTGATCACATACCCTGCAACAACCCGGCTTCCGTTCCCAGCACCTACATGGCAGCTCACACCTGCCTGGAACTGCAGTTCCAGGGATTCTGCCACCACCACACAGACACACATGCAGGCAAAGCACCAATGAATATAAAATAAAAATAAATTTTAAAATATTAAAAACAAACCATCAGCATGGAGTCACACTACAGTGTCACACCGCCACGAAACCCAAACCAAACCAAATCTCTCTGTTTAAGCAAATAAATAAGATGAAAGAAATCACTATCCAACTTCCCAAATGGGACAGCTTTAATTGAGCATGGCAATGAAGTTCCTTCTGCCTTAATCCTTCCACAAAAATGACCTAAAACAAACCTGCTATTAACTGTTAGCATTCTGTCTAAATTCCACCTCCACAGTTACCTGGCAACAGCCAGGTAGGCCTGGCCAACTATAAAAGGAGCTGCTTTTACCCTCCTCTCTCTTAACCTCTTACCCTCTTACTCTCTTGCTCTCTTGCTCTCTGTCCCCTCCCCCTCCTCTTCCCCCTCTCTTCACGTGGTCATGGCCGGCCTCTACTTTTCTACTCCTCTTCTCTCTCTCTCTCTCTCTCTCTCTCTCTCTCTCTCTCTTTCTTTTTCTCTCCCTCCCTCCCCTCCTGGCTCCCCTCCCCATGCCCTCAATAAACTCTATTCTATACTATACCAGATGTGTGTGACGGGTCCCTCAGGGGGAAGAGATGCCTTTGCATGGGTCCATTGAGACATCCCCTTCCCCCATACATCACCAAACACCCATAGAACATACTCTTTTTATCTTTTTATAAACTCTTCACTAACTCCATCCACAGTGGGTCTCCCATGTCTCCCTGACCCTGCCTGACAAGGGAAGTGAGTGCTCTGGAGCCAACAGACCTCTTTGTTGTTGCTGTCTTCAGACACACCAGAACAGGGCACCGGATCCCATTACAGATATTCTGTGAGCCACCATGTGGTTGCTGGGAATTGAACTCAGGACCTGTGGAAGAGCAGTCAGTGCTCTTAACCGCGGAGCCATCTCTCCAGCCCCTGCTCTTTGTTTCTTTATTTACTTTGTGCATCCGTGTGAGCTTGCCCGTGGTCTCGTGTGCCTGATATTCAAGCTGAGGTCAGAGGCAACATTAGAGACTTGTTTCTTTCCTACCACCACATGGGTCCTGGGGATTGAACTAAGATCCTTAGGCTTGCGAGCAGGAGCCTTTGCCCACTGAACCATGTCACCGGGCCCTGCTGCTGCGGTCTAAAGCCCTCATGTGTCTATGAAGACAGACCTCATTGCTCAGCTCATCAGAATACTTAATTCTACTTCAGCGCATGAAGTCTTACCCAATTCTAGAAATGAAAACAAAGCAAATTCAGATCTTTCAACTAAATTGTCATTTTATATGTGTTGAGGGCCTGTGCCCCACTTCCAAGCACAGCTGGAACCATTTTGTTCCATGCCTGACAGCTATTTCATATTGTTGCCGAAATATGCCTGCCAGTCACTGACACAGAAAAATAACTTGACTCAGAGCAGGCTTGTGCTGACTGCATACCCTGGTACATATGTTTTAACCCAGGTTCGTTAATTTTAAGAAATTCTACCACTACAAGCTTCATGTGGGACCCATCAGGTCAATATGAGCTGTTACCTCTAAAGTGACTTGAGTCAGGGCTGATCACTGGGCAGCACCTGCATGTGAGCTCACTGTGGCTTTTGCAGTGTTAGCCTTAAGCTTACCCTGAGAAATGTCCAGCTCAGAGCGTTTGCGCTGTTGCCTTGGCCAATCAGTCTTGGGGGGTGTATGTTCAATAAAGCATCCCTGTTCAACTGAGATCGGTGTTTGTGTAGTTTGTGGGGCGACTCCTGGGCAGCAACAATATTATCGTCATCAATGCTACACATCACAGCACATTACCGTGTCACAGAACAATGAAGGGTGGACAATGACACAAGGCAGATGCTGAGTGGAAGAAGCCAGACATGAGGGCTGTTGGAACGCGATTCCATGCACGTAAAATGTGCAGGATCAGTAAACTGTGGGTGTCAAGCTGTGCCTTGATCCAGATCACACTGTATTACATACACAGAGGAAGTGGTGGTGGATACCACGTCGTCTCCCTCCTTCAATGAGACAGGGTTTCATTTTGTAGCCTTGGCTGGTCCAGAACTCACAGAGGTCCGCCTGCCTCTGCTGATTGTCGTGGATTGGTTCTAATGCTACCTGTGTTAATTTGGCTCCTGAAATCACATGGGAACCCATACGTCTGCGCTGAGGGTCCCTGCCCCCCAGTTGGCTCTGATTGGGAAATAAAGTTGCCTGCAGCTAATGGCTGGGCAGAAGGACAGAGGCAAGACTTTTAGGATTCCCGGGCAAGAAATGTGAGAGAGAGACAAAGAGAGAGAGATAGAGACACAGAGAGACAGAGAGACAGAGACAGAGACTGACAGAGAGAGAGAGAGAGAGAGAGAGAGAGAGAGAGGCGAAATTGGGGTGATGGGGAAACAGAGAGGTCAGACTTGAAGGAGCAGGAGAGAAAGAATCCAGCCATGGAAGAGTCAGAGAGGCTACCCTCAAGGGCCACCTCCTCAACTGGGTCTGGGATAGCAGAGATGGAATATAGATTTAGAAAGTAATAATTCAGAAATATCGGAGGGGAGAGTGTGCTAAATGCAGGGAGGTTTGGAAGTGCCCTGCTATTGTGCTGCTTAAGGCATATTAAAAATAATGCTGTGTGTGTGTGTGTGTGTCTGTGTGTCTGTGTCTGTGTCTCTGTGTGTGTGTGTCTGTGTGTGTGTGTCTGTGTGTGTGTGTATGTGTGTGTGTGTGTGTTTCTTTTGGGAAAACAGAAGAGGATCCATTGCTCAAGGTCATGCTTCCAAAGAAAACAGCTTCTGACAGACCTGTCTCTCCTCAATGACCTCCACAGAGACAAGAAGAGCCACCGCCAGATGGCATGAAGCCACTTCCCTTAAGGCAGTGGCTCTGTCCCAAGAATAGTTTGTACACTCATGACATCCAGTGGACAGAGGGGACATGTGCAGAAAAAAATAACCATTTCTGCATACCTGTTTTCATTTCCATGCAAGACCCAGGGAATGATTACAGGCGGCTGGTCTCTAGAGGGCTGAAAGACGGTGGGAAGTTTAGGAAATATAGAGATTAGCAACCTACCACTACAGCTGAGTACTGGGATTAAAGGTGTGCACCACCATGCCCAACCAATGACATGTTCTAAAAAATATTTATCCATTTTTATTTGCTGTGTATGTGTGAGTGCCTACATGTATCCATGTGCACCATACATATTCAGTGCCCAGAGAGGTCAGAAGAAGGCGTCAGATCCCCTGAAACTGGAGTTTCAGATGGCTGTGAGCCACCATGTGTTTGCTGGGAACAAAACCTCCTGGGTCCCTGAGCAAGAGTAATGAGTGCTCCTAGCATCGAAACCTGTCTCCAGCACCCAATGTTATTTTCTTAATTTGGGTTCCCAAAAGCACAGTAGATGCCAAGTCATGAGTTATTGCTAAGACAAGCGTCTGGATAGAGGGAGAGTCAGGGGGAAGAGAAGCTGAGGTAGAACCAGTAGGTCTACTTTGTCTGCAGCATAGTGGGAGTGCTTGATGTTACCTACAATCCCTTCTGAACTCTACTCTTTATTTGTTTGAGACTTGGTGATTCACAGCCCAGGCTGGCCCCAAACTTACCATATTTCTGAGGATGAGCTTGAACTTCTCATCCTCTTGCATCTGCCTTTTCCACGTTGGAATTACGAGTGTGCACCACCACACAGAATTTAGGAAGTGCCAGGGATCTGACCCAAGGTTCTTGTGTGCCTGGCAAAAATCTCACCAACTGAGCTGCACCCTCAGCCTCTGAGCTGTACTCTAAGAGGGCTAATGCCAGCCTGGTATGGCACGTGCCCTGATCCCTGCTGTCTGGAGCCTGAGGCAGGAGGATTATGAGTTTGTGTCCAGTCTGTGATACATAGTGAGTTCAAAGCCAGTTTGAGTTATACTAATCCGATCCAAAAACCAACAGGAGGCCTCTTCAAGTAAAGGTACTTGTCACACAAGCCTGACAACCTGAATTCTCCCCTCCTGGAACCCACATAAAGGTGGAGGGGAAAGTCCTGACGCCACAAAGTTGTCCTCGGACCTCCACACACACACACCCTGGCGGGGGCAGAATTTCCACACCCATGTCTGTCTCCAGTACCATAAAAAAAAAAAAAAAAAAAAAAAAAAAAAAGAAAGAAAAAAAAGGTTAATGTTATGTTACACAATGCAAATTTCACCTCAATATAACAAACTGGCGCAGGTATTAGATGAACAGAGCCCGTGACCGTTATGCTCAGCCTACGCTCTACCACTGAACCCCTCCCCCAGCCCCAGGCAAACAATTTTTTTTTTTAAATTGTTTTCTCTATATACAGGTATCTAATTGGCTAGAATGCAGATTTCTTATATTTCTAAACACCTCTTTCTAGACTTCTGCTCACTCATGCGATAGCCAGCCCGAGATAACTTGTGGATTACAGAGTGACGCCTCAACTTCCCACCGTCTTTCAGCCCTCTAGAGACCAGCCGCCTGTAATCATTCCCTGGGTCTTGCATGGAAATGAAAACAGGTGTGCAGAAATGGTTATTTTTTTCTGCACATGTCCCCTCTGTCCACTGGATGTCATGAGTGTACAAACTATTTTTGGGACAGAGCCACTGCCTTAAGGGAAGTGGCTTCATGCCATCTGGCGGTGGCTCTTCTTGTCTCTGTGGAGGTCATTGAGGAGAGACAGGTCTGTCAGAAGCTGTTTTCTTTGGAAGCATGACCTTGAGCAGTGGATCCCCTTCTGTTTTCCCGGATAGTTCATGAGAGTGTCCTTAAGTGGGAAAAATGAAAATCTAAGACAAAGTGTTCTTCAGCTCCTTCACAGTGGTTTTGATCAAGAAAGGGAAAAGGTCTAGGAGCCTCTGTCTCAGGCAGCTTCAGTCACGGGAGAATTAAAATAGGGCTCACCACCTAAGGCAGGAGTTCACTCCAGCCCCGCACACTCCAGGCAAGGTGAGCACCTCTGGAATCCCAGCACTTAGGACTGGAGGCCCAAGGGTCAGGAGTTCAAGGTCAGGCTGGGCTATATAGAACCTTGTTGCTCAAAAATAACTAACTAAACACTCATTATCATCATCATCTTATTTCACATCTGGTCCTTAATTTGACAGGAGAGTAATGACCTTGTTACCGTCCTGAGAATAAGGTCTGACCCGCTCTGCCTTTCTGTGATGATAGGACTCAGGGCCACAGCTGAATTCCGCACCCATAGAAGTACCTCTGGTTCCATCCTTGCCGAGGACAGTTCAGGGAGCACTGACTGCAAGCTGGGATTTATGTGAGAATAACATCACTGGCGTTTATTGTAATTGTTACTTAATTTTGAGCTGGTGTCTCACTGTGTTCTTCAAGCTGGCAGCAAACCCCTGGGCTCAAGCCATCCTTTCTCCTCAGGTATCCAGTGGCTCAGAGGACAGACTTGTGTGCCAACACAGTCATCTGACCTCACTAACTTTTTCTTTATTTGATTGGGGCTGGAGAGGTGGCTTAGTACTTAAAGTGACTGTTTCTCTTGCCAAGGATCTGAATTTGATCCCTTCATGTCTGTCAGCTCACAGCTGCATGGAACTCCAGCCTCTTCGACAGACACACAGCACCCCCACCATGGCATACGTTCATATAGACATATAAAAAATAAGTCTTTTTAAAAAAAGATTTCATTTATTTATATTATGTATGTAAATACACTGATGCTGTCTTCAGACACCAGAAGAGGGCATCAGATCCCATTACAGATGGTTGTGAGCCACCATGTGGTTGCTGAGAATTGAATTTGGAACCTCTGGAAGAGCAGTCTTAACCTCTGAGCCATCTCTCCAGCCCTGTATGTATGTTTTTAGGGCTGACTGTTTGGCTGTGGACAACCAATTGGTATGCTCTTCCCTAGGGAAGAGCCTCTCCTGCTCCCGACTTTCCTCGAAGCCTTCACGAAGGTGGAAGGCTGGAGTCTGAGGCAGAGAGATGGGAGTCAGGAGGTTGAAAAAAGACTAACCACACATTTGGATAAGACCTTCTACTTTAATATTCTAAAGAATTTATTTTATGTGCATGCAGTTGCCTGTACACACGCATGTGCACTGCACACTTGCAGCGCCCGGGGGGGGGGGGGGGGGTGGTCAGGAGAAGGTGTTGGATCCCCTGCAACCTGAGTCGCAAATGTTTGTGAGCCGCCACATAGGTGCTGCGGACCAAGCTCGGGTCCTCTGCAAGAACAGTGGTGCTCTTAACTGCTGAGGAACTTACTATGTAGACCAGGCTAAGCCTGAACTCACAGAGATCTTCCTGTCTCTGCTGGGAGAAAAGGCATGTGCCAACACACCTGGCTCCTAAGGCCTTTTAAAAAACATTTTTAGTTCAGGTCTGGTGAAAACGACCTGTAATCTTAGTTCCTGGGATACTGAGGCAGGAGGAACTCAAATTCAAGGCCAATCTGGGCTACATAGCAAAACCAGCTCTCATTTGGTTTTGTTTTTTGAGACAGGGTTTCTCTGTGTAGCCCTGGCTGTCCTGGAACTCACTCTGTAGACCAGGCTGGCCTCGAACTCAGAAATCTGCCTGCCTCTGCCTCCCAAGTGCTGGGATTAAAGGTGTGTATCACACCACCACTACTTGTTTTTGTTTTGTTTTGTTTTTTTGTTTTGTTTTGTTTTTGAGACAGGATCTCATTATATAGCCCTAGCTGGCTTCATAGAGGACAGCCTGCCCCCTGCATCCTGAATGCTGTATGCAATTGCACCAGGCTCTGGTCTCAATTTTTATACTATAATTGTTAATATTATTATTGCAATATAGTTGAAATCGACCTGTAATTCATGATTCTCCAGGCTAGACATTGGCCTTAAATTCTCTGTGTAGTGGAGGATGACCTTGAACTTTGGAACCTCTTGCCTTTACCTTCTAAGTGCTGTGATGACCGGCACATGCTGCCGTGCTTAGTTTATTCGATGCAGGAAGTTGAACCCAGGGTTACATGCGTGCTAGGTGGTCACTCTACCAGCTGAACTACAATCTAGGGCCCTACTAGAGACAGGTGGATCTCTGTGAGTTCCAGGCCAGCCTGGTCTACATAGCAAGTTTCAGGCCATCCAGGGCTACAATGAGACCCTGTTTCAAAAACAGTGGTGGGGGTTACAGGGGCAAGAGGGAGTTGAAGAGGTGGCTCAGGGGTTAAGAACACTGCCTGTTTGGCTGGAGAGATGGCTCAGTGGTTAAGAGCACTGACTGCTCTTGCAGAGGTCCTGAGTTCAATTCCCAGCACCCACATGGTGGCTCACAACCATCTGTAATGGGATCCGATGCCCTCTTCTGGTGTGTCTGAAGACAGCAACAGTGTACTCATATACATTAAATAAATAAATAAATAAATAAATAAATATATATTTTTAAAAAACCTGCTCTTCCCAAGACAGGAGCCTAATTCCCAATACCCACAGGGGTGTTCATAACTGTAACTCCAGTCCCAGAGGATTAGGTCCAGTGCCCTCTTCTGGCCTCCAAGGGTATTGCACACAAGAGGTACACAGACATACATACACATAAAGCTGTGACACACAGAAAATAATAAAATAAAAAAGGAAAGCAAAACTCTGAGAAATCTCTTCAGAAGCTTTCCCATGTGTCTGGGTGTCTAGAGATGAGCGATGCGTCTGTCTCAGCTCCAGGAGGCATTGGGAAGTGACTAGGGAATTAGGCAGCTTAGTAAATCATAGTAAATGAATCCAGAGACTGAGTAATAAAAACATTATATTCATATAAAAGGACCCAAAGTTCCTAACAGGTAGAGACTGAAGTTAAGGAAGTGCTAAGAGGATTGAACAAATCACTCATCTGTCAGTCATCCATCCATCCATCTATCTACCCACTCACCCATCCATCCATCCACCCACCCAACCATCCACCCACCCACTCACCCACCCATCCACCCACCCACTTACCCACCCACTCACCCACCCATCCACCCACCCAACCATCCACCCACCCACTCACCCACCTATCCACCCATTCATCCATCCACCCACCTACTCACCCACCTACCCACCCACTCACCCACCTATCTACCCATTCATACATCCACCCACCCACCTACCCACCCACCTACCCACCCACTCACCCACCTATCCACCCATTCATACATCCATGCACCCATCCACCCACCCACCTACTCACCCATCTATTCACCCATCCATCCATCCACCCACCCACCCACCTTCCTAAACACCTATTCATCTACCCATCCACCCATCCACCCACCCACCCACCCATCCACCCACCTATCCACCCATTCATCCATCCACGCATCCGTCCACCCACCCATCTACTCACCCACCTATCCACCCATCCATCCATCTATTCACCTATCCACCCATCTACCCACCCACCCTCTCTCCCATCCATCTATCCATCCACCTGCACACCCAGCCATCCTTCCATTCATCCATTCATCTGTTCATGGCTTGTTTTTAATTTTAAAATATGTTAGCTTACTTATAACTACTTGTTAACAGTTTTTGTTTTTTGTCCTTTGTTAGATTTGGACTTCAAAGATATATTGCCTTCATAAAACAGATTGGTTAGCTTCTCTAGACAAGGTCATGTTGGTGAACCTGTGGGTTCTGAGGCTCTCTCTCTCTCTCTCTCTCTCTCTCTCTCTCTCTCTCTCTCTCTCGCGACTGCCTCAGGGAAGCACTGCAGAGCAAGCCACAGACAATACGTAAAGAACAGGCTGCCCCAGTGTGGTTCTCACGCTGTGGTTTACCCAGCCCCGTCTAGCCTATGGTTTTATTTTGTTTGTTTGTTTGTTTTTCAGTCTTTGGAAATACTTGACACTAATTCATTCTGGGTTTGTTTTTTATTCATGAGAATATATTTCTTTTTTTTTTTAATTCAGTTTTTCTAATATTAAAAGTTCTAGTGTTGTGTGTGTGCAGTGTGACTATGGGTGAGCATGTGTCACCCAGCACGTGTAGAGATCCGAGGACAACATGTGAGAGTCCGTTCTTTTCTTCCTCCATGTGAGTTCTGGGGATTAAACTCAGGACAAGTGTCTTTCCCCACTGATCCCTGTTGTCCAAAACAGTAAGCTAATAAGCCCTCTGCTCAGGTCTTGCCTCCAGGTTCCTGCTTTGAGATCCCGCCCTGTTTTTCCTTCACCAAGGACTAGAACCTTTAAAGCCAGATTAACTCTTCTCTCTCCAAGTTGCTTTTGGTCATGGTGTTTACCACAGCAACAGAAAGCAAACTTCTTGGTGCCTTGTGTATTTCTCAGGTCCCCAAGGCTGGCCTAGTCCAGTCAGCTGACTGTCATAGCACAGTGGCCATTGAGAGCTCGGGAAAGTTCTTCGGTTCACTTTGCTCTTCCATAGCCCCTCCATGCCTGGGAGTCTCAGGTCACTGTCGAGCTGTCATTTTGTCCTCTGAAGTCTGAATCCAATTTCCAGAAAAAACTGGTTTAACTTAGCTTTTATACATGTGTAAGTTCACATGTGTGTCTGTGTATGTAGGATACATGTGGAGGTCAGAGGTCAAGCATGGGGGTCATTTCTCAGGAGCTGGGCATCTTGTTTGGAGACAAGGTCTCTCATGGTACCCAGGGCTCACCAGTCAGACTAGGCTAGTTGGCCAGGGAGCCTCAGGATCTGCCTCTTTCTGCCCTATGCTAAAATTACAGGCCCACGGCGCCAATGCCCAGCTTTTCACATGGGTTCTGGTTTTTACAATTACACAGCAAATACTTCACCAAATGAGCTACCCCTCCCCCCACCCCATAATTTAATCTAATGGTGGTTCCTTCCCTCATTGCGGCAGGCTAAATACTTATCTGGGTCCCCTGGAAACTGTGGTTGGTTTCTGCCGTTGTGTTAACTTTCCCCAGGAAGCTTTGAACAAACATCTTTTCACCCTGGTGGGCATCCATGATGGACCAAAGTACGATTTCATCTGAGTTTAACGTGGTGAGACCAGTGAGTTTATTGTGTTTCCTTACAGGAGCGTAGGTGACTCCCCCAAACCGCTGCATCATTGCAAAGTCCCACTCCATCATGGAAGCTGCATCATGGAATCATTTTTATGTTAACCCCACTTTCTGTATAGCCTAGACTCTCCCAAGATCACTTTCAGGAAGGAGGATGGCAGGGAGCACAGCAATAGCCTGAATCCTAGGTTAGGGTCTTTAGACTTCCCTTCCTTCCTTAGTGAGTGTCAGGAACTCCTTCACTGTAAGCCTGGGAATCACTGTCTTTTTCTGTTCTAGTTGCCATGGCTACCAAGCAAAGGCATTTTCTACTCCAAGGCGGCATCAGGATAAGCCCAGAGGGAAAAACACCACACTGATGTGTGTGCACTAAGGCAAGAGACTTGGTAAGGGTGAGTTGGGATCTGGGGTGAGATTATTGGGGTTCTCAGGAGGGTCAGGATTGTAACCTTAGCAACCTTGATCAGACAGAGGCAGGGGGTCAAGGAGGGAACAGGAGTAGGGGTGACAGAGGCCAGAGATCTGAGTGATTTGGGGCTGAAGAGCATAAGCCTGGATGCAGGTGGCCACCAGAGGCTAAAGAATGCATTGTCTACTTGGGGCCTCTAAGGCACTAGATCACCAAACACCTAGACTTGACCTCCTGATCTGTTAGACAGTGAGTCTGTGTCCCTGTTTCTCACATGTGTCAGTACACACATGTGTGTGGATGCCCATGTCAGTGTGTGCATGCGTGCAGATCAGAGGACCACCTCTGGACAGCATTCCCAAGGAGCCTTCCACCTTTTATTTGAGAGTCCCCTACTAGCCTAGAACATCACCAAACAAGCTAGGCCAGTAAGCTTCCAGGAATCCACCTGTCCCCGCCCCCATCTTGCTGTTTCATCACTTTACATGGGTCTGGGAGTCTAAACTCAGGTCCTTGCTGGGCGGTGGTGGCGCACGCCTTTAATCCCAGCACTTGGGAGGCAGAGGCAGGCGGATTTCTGAGTTCGAGGCCAGCCTGGTCTACAGAGTGAGTTCCAGGACAGCCAGGACTACACAGAGAAACCCTGTCTCCAAAAACCAAAATAAAATAAAATAAAATAAAATAAAATAAAATAAAATAAAATAAACTCAGGTCCTCATGTCTGCGAGGTAACACTTTCCAGATTGAGCCATTGCTTAAGTCAGAGTTTGCCTCTTTTTTTTTTTTTTTTAAGATTTATTTATTTATTTTATGTATATGAGTACATTGTCACTCTCTTAGAGATGCCAGAGAGGGCATCAGACCCCATTACAGATGGTTGTGAGCTACCATATGGACGCTGGGAATTGAACTCAGGACCCCTAGAAAAGCAGTCAGTGCTCTTAACCTCTGAGCCATCTCTCCAGCCCGAGTTTGCCTCCTTTTAAGCACTGAGTTTGTGGACATTTGTTTCAGTGGCACCAAGAAACCAACAGAAACAACAACTTCTTCTTCTACATTTTTTTTGGGGGGGGGGGGAGCTTTTTGAGACAGGGTTTCTCTGTGTAGCCCTGGCTGTCCTGGAACTCACTCTGTAGACCAGGCTGGCCTCAAACTCAGAAATCTGCCTGTCTCTGCCTCCCAAGTGCTGGGATTAAAGGTGTGCATCACCACTGCCCGGTCTTCCTTCTCTTCCCCCTCCTCTTCCTCCTCCTCCTCCCCCCTCCCCCCTCTCTCCCCCTCATTCTTCTTCTTCTTCTTCTTCTTCTTCTTCTTCTTCTTCTTCTTCTTCTTCTTCTTCTTCTTCTTCTTCTGTTTTTTAAGATTTATATATTTTATGTATGTGAGTACACCATCGCTGTCTTCAGACACACCAGAAGAGGGCATCAGATCCATTACAGATGGTTGTGAGCCACCGTGTGGATGATGCTGGGAATTGAACTCAGGACCTCTGGAAGAGCAGTAAGTGCTCTAACCACTGAGCCATCTCTCCCAGAAACTTCTTTCTTGTCATGTTGCACTCGCCATAGTGAAATGGACTTGATCAGTCAAGGGAGGGTAGAGACACAAACTCTTTCTGAAGAATAAACTGATAGGGAGATACAGTAAATGGACAGAACAAGAGCCAGGCTCCATCAGTAAGCAGCCGGTCTAGCTAGCAGGAGAGGCCAGGGAGCAGCCAGTCCTGGTGGCTGGAATGATGCTAAGTTTGTACCAAGAAGGGTGTGGGGTCAGGCAAAACTACTCAGACTTTTAGATGTTTGGGTCCTAAATTAATAGTAAAGAAGACATTTATAACCAGTTTTGGGATGGGAGACCTTTTTTATGTGGGTTACTAATACCCACAAAGAAGAATCGTGTGTGTGTGTGTGTGTGTGTGTGTGTGTGTGTGTGTGTGTATTGCATGTGGATGTGTGTTTGTGGCATATTCTCACGTACACATTTGAAAGCCAGAGGAGGATGTGTGGTATCCTCAAGGAAATAAAGCAGAGAGTGACAGAGCAGACATTCTCAGAAAGAAAGCCATTTGCTGGGCCTGGGTATATAGCTCAGTTGGCAGAGTTCTTACCCAGCATGCATCAGACATTGGGTTCAATCTTAGCACTGTATGAAATTGCATGAATGCACACATGTGTTTAGTTAGAATCGGCACTTGGGAGTAGAGACAAGAAAATCAGATGTTCAAGGTCATCCTTGGCAACATAGTGAGTCTGAGGCTAGCCTTGGGTACATGAGACCCTATCTCATCAAAAAGAAGAAAAAAAAATTGTTAATTTTTCTCTTGAGTGCTAGGTATCCAACCTTGTGCTCTAAGAAAATTCACTGCCACTGACTCTCCAGCCCAGGAAAAGCTTAGCCACATTCCTACTAATATGGTCAAGAAAGCAGGCTTTACCAGGTATGGTAGTCCACTTTAATCCCAGCACTCGGGAGGCAGAGGCCGGCAGATCTCTGAGTTGGAGGTCAGCTTGGTCTTCTCTGGCAAATTCTAGGACAGCTAGGGCTGTCCAGGTGTTCTAGGTCAGCCAAACCAGGTAACACCCTGTCTCACACAAAAGGAGACACAACACAGCAGCCAGGGGCCAGCAAGTGGGCGGGCTTCGACTGTGATAGATTAAGCACCGTGGGGCTTAAATAGGACCCAATGATGCAGAAAACTTATGCAGAATGGTTCAGCCTTCATGATTCCTGGGAGCTCACCATGCTGTAGGGAACGGATAATAGCCTCTCTGTGTTGGGTACAGCGTATGCTTGTGTAACCACGGCCCACCCTTGTATGTCAGTCCTGTGTGAACCTACACATAGGCTCACTGGGCTGTCTTCCAGCTCACCTGTGCTCACCTTCCTTGATCTTGTCTCTGTTCCCTGTGCGGACGGATGGTTCCTCCCTGCCCGAGTAGGCTGAGCACACCTGGGCAGGCAGTGCCTACCTGTTTACTTGGGCTGCTGGTACTTCCTACTCACCTGGGGTGACCATGTCTCCCTCTCTTCTTTTTCTTCACCTCTTTGAGCCTTTGCATGAAACAATCAGTCATAAACCCAAGAAGCACAAAGACTCCTTTCTCATCCTTAACCTTCCGTTGTGATGAAGACTGTAAACTTGTCAGCTCATCTGCCACAGTCAATAAAGTCATGAGTTGTGGGAAACAGGAGGGTAGACCAAAACACGCTTCAGTAAGCTGAGGGTGTGGGAGGATAAAGACAGAAGGACTTCATACACGCACATGCACACACACACACACACACACACACACATACACACACACACACACGGATGTACATACACACAGGCTGTACACATACACAATATACAGGCATTTGACCCATAAACACAAGCACACACACATGTACACACAAACGGCATGTATATACACACATGCACACACACACAGGGAGTATGCACACACATATGCACACAAACATACACACACATACACGGGCATGTGACCCACAAACACAAGAAGTAAAGTATCTCCTCTTCAGAGTAGATGGATGGAAAATTTTAGGATCAAAGAAGACAATGGGTCAGAAATTAGGCAACAAAATTGACATTGCTTTATTCTGTGTGAGTCTGTCACTGGGAGTATGCCATCCGGAAGAGGGAGGAACCTGCATCTAGTAATATGCCCTCTTTAGCAGGTGACTGTTGGATTTCAGGAGCTGATATGATCTATTTTCTTCATTAATTTAATTGCTGCCTTTAACCCAGGTGACAGCATCACCAGCTGTGCATGGGGATGGGCAGCAGCATCTCTGGATGGTGGCAGTGAGGCTGGAAGTCACAGACTTAGCCACCGTAGCCATGTACAGCGCGCAAGGAGACTCATATAAGCACAGGGGAACCCAAAATGGCTAACCTCAGGGTTGCAAAACCCCATGGGAGATAGGACTGGGAGCTGCTGGGAGTGAACACAACCCAGGCTGCCACTTCCTGGAGCCCAGCTGCCTCAGAAAAGTTGTTCTCTCTCCTCTGCCTCCTTCCCTCTCTGTGGACCCTTGCCTCCCCAAGGCCCAGCTTACTCTGAGTTCCCTCAGCTTTTGCCTCCTCTCCAGATCACCTGCCTCCTGACCATCAGCTATAAACCGTTTCCCAATGCAGAGTACCAAAGAAAATCTGCATGCTTTAAACCCCTAGCTCTCTGGAAGCAGAGGCACGCAGGTCTCTGAGTTCAGGGCCAGCCTGAGATCAACAGACAGAGCCTGGTTCCCTTTTGTGTTTTTCACTCAGCTTGAAAAAGATGCTGTCTTTTTTTTTTTTTTAAATTAATTTATGTATTTCATGTATATGAGCACACTATAACTGTCTTCAGATACCAGAAGAGGGCATTTGATCCTATTACAAATGGTTGTGAGCCACCATGTAGGTGCTAGGAATTGAACTCAGAACCTTTAGGAAAAGCAGTCAGAGCTCTTAACCGCTGAGCCATCTCCACAGCCCAAAAGATGCTGTCTTATCTAGAGTTGGTGGGATGTTGCTTTTCTTTTTTTTTTTTTAGAGACAGTGAGTATCTCCTGTCATCCAGGTCGATCTCAAACTCAATATGTAGCCAAGGATGATTTTTAACTTCCTAGTTAGTGCTGGAAATATGGTCATATTTTCATACCAAGTTTATGTGATGGTGGGGCTTGAAACCAGGCTTTTGTGCATGCTGGACCAGAACTCCACTAACTGAGCTACAACCCCAGCTCTCAAGAAGAGAGAGCTTTGTTTCTTTTTCTTTTAGGTTTATTTATTATTGATGCGTGGCATGCATGCATGCGTGTGCGTGCGTGCGTGCGTGCGTGCGTGCGTGTGTGTGTGTGTGTGTGTGTGTGTGTGTCTGTGTCTCTGTGTGTGTCTGTGTGTCTGCCTGTGTGTGTGTCTGTGTGTGTCTCTGTGAGTGTTTATGTGTCTCTGTGTGTGTCTGTCTGTGTGTGTCTGTCTGTGTGTGTCTGTCTCTGTGTGTCTATCTGTGTGTGTCTGTGTCTCTATGTATGTGTATGTGTCTCTATGTGTGTGTGTCTGTCTGTCTATGTGTGTCTGTGTGTCTGTATGTATATCTGTATGTGTTTGTGTGTGTGCATGTGTGTCTGTGTGTCTCTGTGTGTTTGTGTGTCTGTCTGTCTGTATGTGTTTGTGTGTCTCTTTTTTCTGTATGTGTGTGTTTGTGTGTATCTCTTTTTTCTTTCCTTCTTCTTTTTTTTTTTTTTTTTTTTTTTTTTTTTTTGGTTTTTCGAGACAGGGTTTCTCTGTGTAGCCCTGGCTGTCCTGCTGTCCTGGAACTCACTCTGTAGACCAAGCTGGCCTGGAACTAAGAAATCCACCTGCTTCTGTCTTCCAAATCCTAGGATTAAAGGCATGCGCCACCACTGCCCTGCTGTGTGTGTCTCTCTGTGTGTGTTTATATGTCTCTCTGTGTATGTGCTGTCTCAGGCTCCTATTGAAGATGGGGAAACTGAGGCACAGAGTAGTTGGGTAGCTGGTTCCTTTGCAATTCTTTGGTCTTTTGAGCTTTATGGGTTTAGGATTTCAGTGAGATCTTCACAGCAATGGATGTTCCCAGAATAAATGGCTGCAGGGAGCCTCTGAACTATAAGCAACCCACCACCTCTCATACCCCCACTATGACTACACCCTACCACTTTGCTATCCCAGCGAGCAGATCAATTCTTTGTCAGAGTGGATCAACTCTTTGCATCTGGCCAGCATGGCAGGTGCCCTCCTGGAGCCCTGCCTGCCTATGCCTTTGCCTCTCTGAAGGACATGGGATATGCTGGCTTGTCAGGCAGGCGGCCATAAATGCCAGTTTCTCCTTCGCTATCCACATAGATGCAGGAGGATCAATTTATCGATTCAGCTTGGGTGTTCCCAAGTGCACTGCAGCTGTTGGAAAAAATCCCCAGGGACATAGGAGCATCTACACTCCTCTGTCTCAGTGTCCCCAAGGCATGTGTGCAGACGAAGCTCAAAAGCCCGGCTCCAAGGTCAAGGGCTGGATAAACCTATCTCTGCCTCTAACTTGGCTTCCCCAGTTCTTGCCTAAAGCTAGGATACAAGGCTATCTTCCTAGCTGGCCAGGGGATGGGGGGGGGTGTCCAACCCTTAAGCCATCAGGGATGTTCTTATGTCCACTCAGGGACAGGCAGGAAATACCAAATGGAATCTGGCATGGTTTCCAGGCCCTGGTGATTCCACTCGGCAGCCAGGAGAAAGGGCAGAGGACATGATGTCACGGTTCAGGAAGCCCCTGCTTCCGGGTGTGCTGTGCCCCGGGCTCTTCTCATCCCTCCAGTTCACTCATCACTCGAGGACCACAATGGCTGCACTGTGTGGCTGCTGAACTGAGTTTCCAAAGATGTTGAACAACCAGACATGGGCTAATTGGCTATGGTAATGCCCTGGGAGGAGGTGAGGCACGTGTACAAGGTACCAAGTCAGAAGGGCCATTGTGGGGAGGGTGTTATTGTTTAGTGGGCGCAGCAAGGGTGGATCAGCCAGCTGGACCTGGTAAATTGTTATTTACAGTTTCTGAGCATTTAAAAGAAGTGCAGCCCAGAACCTGTCCTGCATTCAGGGCTACAGCATCTGCCATGAGGGCTCTGGTGAGCGTGGTGTCCCTGTTCTTCCTGGGCATCCAGGCCAGTGAGTGGAGCTACAGAGGTAAGCGGACACCTGGCACTTCAGGACAGAGTGACAAAGCAGCCATCTGCACTGGATCTGGGTCCTCTGTAGGGGTCCGCCTGCTCCTTGTGGGTTCACGTGTGTTTTGCTATCCCTGAATGAACAACAGATAGACTTAGAACCCTGATGAGTGAGAAGAGGAGACAGTGTTTCCCTCCCTAGGCCCAGCTGCACTTGGCAGCTTTTAAAACCTTTCCCGTTCAGTAGCGGCTGCTTCGAGAACCCGCTTCTGACTGTGAGACTGTTATTGGGATCAGAATATGTGACAAAAGGAGCTTTTAGAAAGGACACCCACGTTCCCACAGAGACTACTAGATCAGACAGCTTCCTCCTTAGGAATGTGCCCGCTCACAGTTCATCCAGGATGCCTTGCCTCCGCCAGAGCTCACTGACCTTACCTTTAGATGCCCAGTCAGATTTCTCAAAGGGAACATAAGAAGAATCTTCCCACTTGTAGCTTAATAGAACTGGGTTGGGGGTGGTAGAGTCTGGGTGGTGGAGGCTGTTGGATGGGTGCAGGAGGCCAAAGGGACACAGGACAAAGTCTGCTCTGCATGGTCTGCCCTCTCACACGGGACACCACACATTCAGAGCAGACTATAAATCCTAGATGAAGGTGACAGTCAGGGACATTGTGGAGGCTCAGAGGGCAGTTCCATTAATCACCCTATTGGGAGATGGAGCCCACACCTGCCTGACAGGACTGTGGCTTTTCAGCGTCTCCCAGCAGCCTTTCTGACAGAGCTTCAGAGACGACAGAAGATGGAGGATCTGGATGGCAAATCCTTGTCTTCCTTACGGTCTCAGAGCTTCCCAGGCTGCAGGTCTCCCTCTCACACGGCCCCCAGACGGCCTGGGGAACAGGGTGACTTTTGTAAATGCCTGGTGGGTTCTCTGGTATCCCCCCCACCCCCAGCGCTCTGATTGGAGACCGGCCTTGTGCATGCCAGGCAAGCATGACAGTTGAGCTCTGCCTCCTGCTCCTTCCCAGTATCCTTAAGACCCAGACCCAAAGCATTTGGATCAAGGAAGGGGCTGCGGGGCAGAAAGATTTGCTTGAAACTTGGTTTGAATTACTGACTAGGGAGAGGAAATAATAAACTTTTCTGTTGACTGCAAACCAAGAAGCCCCAAGCTGAGCACCGTTCCTAGAACAAACCACACGTTCATTCAAAGCTGTCCTTGAACCATCCTCAATTACAAAGGGCTCAACAGAGCTGGGCATGGTGAACCTTTAATCCCAATACTCAGGAAACAGAGACAGCCAGATCTCTTGTGAGTTCAAGGCCAGCCTGGTTTACACACTGAGTTTAAGGACAGCCAGGGCTACATAAAGAGAGCGTGTCTCAAAAACCAAAAGTAAACCAAAACAAATAACCTAACAAAACCTCTCAGTAGTGAGGGTCTCTGTCATCTGCAGTGACTGGCCACCATTACGCTGGCTTTGGGATTATTAACCATCTCCTAAAAGACAAACGTAACCCCTTCCTTTCCTTCCTAGCTCCCTCCCTCTATCTTTTTCCTTCTTTTTGGAAACATGGTTTCTCTTTGTAGCTGACCTAGAGTTCACTCTATAGACCAGGCTAGCCTCAAACTCAGAGACCAGTCTGCCTCTAACTTCAAGTGCTGGGACTAAAGGTGTGTGCCACCACTACCTCCAGGCTGTTGTTGTTATTGTTGTTTTTTAAACAGTATCTCATTATGTTGCCCAGGCTGGCCTTGAACCTCTGGCTCATTTACACCTGCTATCACAGGACAGTAATCACAACACCCAAAAGATACGAGGATTGCTACAAGTTCAAGGCCACCTAGGACTATATAGTACTATGTCTTAAAAAATAAAACAAGTTAACTCTCAGGTTCAAAAGAACCTTCTGCCTCTTAAAAAAAGAGAGAAAGGAAGAAAGAAAGAAAGAAGAAAGGTCCTTTCACCTCCGCCTTCTGAGAAGCTGGAACTATAGATACGCCCAAGGTTTTGGGTTTTTTTGTTGTTGTTGTTGTTGCTTTTTTTTTTCTTTCTGTTTTTGTGTTACTTTAAAAATAGGGTCTAAAGTAGCCTACGATGGTCTTGAACTGTGATCCTCCTGCCTCTACCTCTACAGTGCTAGGGCTCAGGCCTGCCCCACCCATTTAACATGATACTTCTTCAGGTGCCTTGTATTCATGGGTTGTCATTTAGATGGTCTTTGCCTTCCTGTGAATCCAGAGAAGGGGCTAGAACAAGAAGGCTGCTGCTTTGGGGGGCAGGGGTCTAGCAGCAGAGGAAGCTGGGGTGGGGGTGGGGCTCACGTCCAGGGCTTGGAAAGGAACACTATATGCTCTGAAAATGAGGTCAGGGGTTATTGGTAGGCCCAGACCCCCTTCAGGATCCTTTATCACGTGACTACTGCAAGGCAGAGGGCCAGCTGCTCTGCAGGAGATCCTTGGATATGAATCACTAGCTCTGGGTTCTTTCTGCTGGTATCTGCAAAGGAAGAACACACCCCAAGTTCTGGGCTTAGTTTAGAGCTTTCCTGGCCCGCCTTCTGGAAGCGCTGCTTCTATTTCCAGAAGACTGCCCCGTGGGTCTTCCACCCAGAAGCTCCTGACCCCAGCCTGGTGAGAACCCTCAGAGAAGGCTCAGCGGGGTAGCTCTAAGTTGGGCCCCACTCTCTCCTGTGACAGGGGATGACGGCGTGGGAGAAGATCAGTGGCCTGAGAAGTTCCCTTCCTGCGGCGGGAAAAGGCAGTCACCCATCGACGTGAAGACGAGGAAGGTGCAGTTCAACAAGTCCTTGAAACCCCTGCGCCTGATCAACTATGATGTGGAGGAGCCGGAGCTCTCTATGACTAACAACGGACACACAGGTAAGGGGTACCGGGGGCCTGTCAGTCTGCGTGAGAAACAGGGAGCGTGCACACGTGTCAGGAGCAGCATGCACAGAGACCCAGTTTTCTAGGGCTGAGGTAGGACCTATGGCCTTGCACATCTAGGCAAACCCTGGTGAGGGCTGGCTCTATTTGTCAACATTCCTCCTTTTAAAGACAACCCAGGCTGGCTTCAGGAAAGGATGGCCCTGAACTCCTGACTTCCCCACTCACGCTTCCTGAGTGCTGGGATTATGGAGGTATACCACCACAGTATATATAGAGCTGGGGACCAAACCCAGGGCCCAGTGCATGCTGGTCAAGCACTCTACCTCAGCCCCGGTGGTGGTCACCTGAGGAAGCAAACATCTGACTAGACAAACATCTGTCGAGACACTGATTAAATTGTCATTCCTCACAAAGGGAGCAAATGCTTTCAGGAGGTGAATCCATTTTCAGAATCTGGAAACTTTAGTAAGTGGAACTGGAGACAGAGAGACATGGGCCTGAGCTTTTCAACAGCCCAGCCACCAGCTAAACAAACAAACAAACAAACAACAACAACCCCCCCCCCCAAAAAAAAACTACTATGACAGCTCCTTTCTGAGCTCCCTGAGCAGGCCTGTCAGTGCAAAGCCCCGATAGGGACACCCTGTCTTCTAGAAGCTGCCATCTGGGACAGGTAATTGCCAGGATCTCTCTTGTTGCTCTTGTGGGGACAACTGTCCATTTGGCTGAAGCTCTGTGGGTCTAGGTTCCTGGCTCCCACCAACTCCTGGCAAAACTCACTCAGCGACTTCCTCCTTTAAGGTCTCTTCCGTTCTTGAGAACATAGATTTTTGAGACTCTAAGTAATAAGCCTGCATTCTACAAAGGGCCGTTCCCATCTCTGAGTCTGGATTAGTAGCTCATGTTCATCCGATCACAGCCTCCCAACTCTTTTAGACGATTGGGGAAGAAAGAAAGTTTCGAATATGAATGTTTGCTCTTTAAGGAAACACGGATCCATGGCCAACTTTAGAAACGTTTAAACGGGGGTGGGAGAAAGAGAGAAAGACAGAGAGACACAGAGAGATACACAGAGAGAGACAGAGACAGAGTCTCGGATCTTAAATTATACCTTTTTTGCTTTAAAACAGGGTCTCATGGAGCCCAGGCTAGCCTCCAAATGCAGATGCAGTGAGATTGACCTGAAATTCTGATCATTCTGTTTCTATTTCCCAAGTGCTGAGATTACAAGCAAGTGGCACTGTGCCCAACTGACTGGCACCTTCACATCCTTTCCTAGTCAGTCTCTGGTGTCACTACCCTGTTTTAGTCTTGGACGGCTCATTCCAAGAGACATGACTTTTTAAAGGTCTGAGCCAGTGAGATGAATATCTACAGTCATTTGACCCAAATAATGTCCCTGTTGGAAGTCTGGAGGGCATGCGGCAGGAGGACCCATTTCTTTTTCCTCCAGCATTTCAGGGTTAGAATCTCAGTCAAAGTAAGTCCTAAGCTAAGCAAGAGCTCGGGTCCTGGCTGGCTGTGTAACCTGGTTTCTTGTCTTCTGAGGACAAATTGAGCCATATCATGATGGCGTGTGGTTAGAGATGCAGATGCAGGGCTCCCAGCCCAGCTCTGCCCCAGCTCAAGGCACAACATAACTAACACTGAGTCTTGCTGTCCCCGGGGTCAGTTTCCAGGGTCCACAAAACAGGAGTGCTGGAGCCCAGCATGGTGCTGCCTCAGACGGCAGTTCTGTGGGCTAGCCAAGTCATTGTACAAGCCATGAAGCCATGTCTCAAACTAGCAAACCTACTGTCTCAGCTTTCAAGTGCTAGGAGTATAGGCTTATACTTTGGGCAATATTTTGACCACGGAGCTACTTACAGAAAATCTGAGTCTCCCTGTGCCATGTTCTCTCCCACAGTACAGATCACCCTGCCGCACAGCATGCACCTGAGAGACTCTGACGGCAACACGTTCGTTGCAGAGCAGATGCACTTTCACTGGGGTGGTAGGGACTCGGAAATAAGCGGCTCTGAACACACCTTTGATGGGATGAGGAGAATGATGGAGGTATGTGACACCCCCCACAGGGTCCCCTTCCCTTCAAGCTCCAGAGTCACCTTTCTTTGTGTCAGTGTCTGTATGCTTGTGTTATACAGGTGTTGTGTATGTACACATGCAAGTGAGTGTGCACGCACAAATGTATGTGTATGTGTGGAGGCCGGGGGTTGATGCTGTTTCCTTTATCACACTCTCTCTCACTGAGCCTGGATCTCATCAACCAGCTAGACTGACTGGCCATCGAGCCCCAGGGATGCTATTGCCACTGTCTCAGACATTATCGATATGCAGTTCTGTGCCCAGTTTTCCTTTGTGGGTGCTGGGAATCGAACTCAGTTCCTCGTTCCCAATGGTGAGTGCTTTACCAACTGAGCCGTCTCTCCAGCTCTACTTTTCTTATTAAATTAGCCAATTTTAATATCGGCTATTTTTACTAAAATATGTTTTTTGTGCAGTGGTGACGGTTCAGTCACCCTGTGATGGAATTTACTTTCGGTTCATTTGGAACTCTGTCATTGCGTTGTCGGGGAATGTAAACAGAGTCTCTCTCCAGAAAACTCACAGCGCGGCAGGAGTCTCATGTCTGCAGAGGCAGGCCTTCCTGGTTCAGCTGAATTTGTGTGTTAGCGTTTTTTTTTTAAGGGCACCTCCCTGACCTGCACCCATCCTTGGGCTGACTTCCGGCTTACTGCTGGTTCCAGTGGCTTCCAGTGGTTCTCCCTCTCCTTAAGCCCCCAAGAGTTCAGAGGAGGGCACGGGAGACCTCATATAATCTAGCCTCTGCCAGAGGGAGTTTGGGTCAGGTCAAACCAGAACCACAACCTTCCAGAATCCCACTTACTCTCTTTTTATTCTCAGAAAAGTTTCTCGTCTTGGCAGTGGGGACTTGGAGCCTGCAAGGAAGGAGAGAGGGCACGGTAGTGTGAGGCCTCTGCTGGAGCGTCTCACACTCTCTCCCCTCTCTTTAGAATCTTTAAGTGTTTGATGTCCAGATGAACTACCCTTGGCCTGCTTTTTCTCGCTCACAGGTTCACTGTGTTCACTTCAATCAGAAGTATGAGACCTATGAGAAAGCCAAGGACCAAGAAGACGGCTTGGCTGTGTTAGCGGTCTTGGTTAAGGTAGGCTGGAACTACGCATGCGTGCCCGACTCGGGCTATGCCCTCAAGTCCAAATGAGGTATGCGGTCTGAATGATGCGTCATCGTCATCTTCATTTTCTCTCCCCATCCCTTCCTAAGCTCAGCATTCCTGGGAAAACTTCCCAGTGATGGTTGACCATTTTTCCAGCCCTTGGTCACTCTTGTGTTATGAACCATGGGGCCCTGGGTAATAAGATGACTTAAAAGACCTGGAATTCCAGGAGGGTTGACTAGACACAGGCTGGTCTAATGGGCCAGCTAGATGGATTCTAAGAAAGTCCACACGATGGACTTAGGGATAGGTCATATGAAGTTGACAGGAATCGGGGCTGTTGAGATGCTCACTGGTTAAGAGTTCTGGCTGTTCTTCCCGAGGACCCAGGTTCTAGGCCCAGCAGTCCCATGGCAGTTCACAACCAGTAACAGGAGATCCACTGGCCTTTGAGGGCACCAGGCTTGCTTATGGTACACAGACATACATGCAGATAAAATACCAATACATATAAAATACAAAACAAATAAATCTAAAAAACAAATTTAAAGTAGACAGGAATCTAATTCTCAAAAAACTTAATATAAAACTGGATAAAGTTATAAGCAAGATGAAATGCCCAGTTGTTTCCATAGTATCTCAAAACCTGAAGCTGGGCATGGTAGTGGAAACCCGAAATCCTAGCGTTCAGGTGGCTGAGGCAGAGGGTCGAAGGTTCAAAGTCAGCCTAGGCTACACAATGAGATCTTGTCTCTAACAAAACAAGATAAAAAATAAAAGCAAAAAAAAAAAAAAAAAAAAAAGACATGCAACCCTCTTCCCACCATTTCAGCATGGGCTAGAGGCAAACAATACATTTAAGGCACGAAATCAGGTAGAATTTCTGCTAAGCGTGAGTTCCAGAGGACATTCCCCCAGGGTTCTTCCGGTCCCTACCCGCACTGTGGTCTGACAGAAAATTTATTCCGGATGAGTCTGCCCTGGAAAAACAAGTTCCGGTTCCACCTGGCCAGCAGAGTGGACAGAGTGTTGGGTGCAAGTTGAAGCCCAGGACCACTGTCAGTGAGAGAAAACGTGATCAAAGGGTCAGAAAACAGAGAGAACTCACAGACAGAAGAACAGCTGGGGGCGCACACCAGCGACAGTGATAGCAGCCAATCAAATCTTTACTGGGGTGCCGCTTAAAGGAGCCGGAGTTTGGGGAGGATAGAGGCGGGGGTGGGGGGGTGGGGGGGGGGGTGGGGGGGGGGGGGGGGGGGGGGGGGGGGGGCGGGGGGGGTGGGGCGAGGGACAGCGGAGGCTACAGGAGCTACATGGGTGTGTGCTGAGCTTCTCACAGAGAGGATCAGTAGAAAGGCAAGTCACAGGAACTTGAGGGGTTTAAGCATGCCTTCCATCCAGTTCACTGTGACCACAGAACTAGTGCTGTCTCTGAGAATTCCATCTAAACAAGAAAAGTAACATTGAACAGCGGTGTATGGTTGGCGTGCACCTTTAACCCCCAGCACTCAGGGGACAGGACAATCTCTGTGACTCAAGGCCAGTCTGGTCTACAGAGTGAGTTCGAGTACAGCCAGGGCTACATAGAAAAACCCTGTCTCGAAAAGCCAAGAGAGCTAGGTATGGTGGCACATGCCTTTAATCCCAGTCTGAAGCCAGCCTTGTCTACTTCTAAGCTATCCAGGGGAACACAGTGAGACCCTGTCTCTAAAATAAATAGATAGATAGATAGATAGATAGATAGATAGATAGATAGATAATGACATTTAAAAACTGAACAGAATCAGGTGTGGTAGTTCACACATGTATTTGTAGCACTCGGGAGGCTGAGCTAGGATTGTCGTGAGTTCAAAGCCAGTCTGGGATACATGGTGAGTTCTAGGACAACCTCAAGTAAAAAATAATAAATAAATAAATAAATAAATAAATAAATAAATAAAATTTAAAATCTAGGAGCGTCATGCTTAGCAGAGACCTTAACTACTCTATGAAGTGGGGGTGGGAGGGATTGGAGGGGTACATTCTGCAGATTAAACACAGCCAAGTACAAGCCTACATATAAACAAATAAGAAAACACCCTAGGACAATTTTAGAAAGTCAGAATCAGAATTTCTCCCATATACTGTCGGATAGGTTCACGTTCCAACAAGAGTTTCCCATGCTAAGAGATAGGGAGATACAGGAAGTGGGGAGCTAGCTCAGTCAGTGCTTTCTGTGCAAACGTGAGGACCCGGGTTCGATCCCCAGCACCCACGTGAAAACCAAGGCATGGTGGCACATATGCATGTGTGTGTGCACACAGAAATATAGAAGGCAGAAATAAGAACCAGTGAGATAGCTTGGTGGGCAAAGTAGATCGCCATGCAAGTATGGTGGCCTAAATTCAATCCCTGGAAACTGTATAGAGAACCAATTCCACAGAGATGTCCTCTGACCTTGATACATGCAAGCCACAGTCATGTGCCCTCCCCTATCAAACCAACACACAGTAACAATAAAGTTAAAAGAAAAAATTAGGGGAATAATATGAATACTTCACATAATCTATATGAAGGAGAAAAAAACCAACAGAACAGACCCCAGGAGTCTGTCATAGAGGCACATACCTGAAACCCCAGCACTTGGAAACAGTATGGGATTACTGCAATCCAAGGCCAGCATGATCTACGGAGGGAGTTCTAGACCAGCCCAAACTACACAGTAAGAAAAACAAAATCAAGTCAGTCAGTGGTGGCGCACACCTTTAGTCCCAGCACTTAGGAGGCAAAGGAAGGCAAGTCTCTCAAGTTTAAGGCCAGCCTGGTCTACATAGTGTGAGTTCCAGGACAGCAGGCAGGGACTACACAGAGAAACCCTCAAAACTAAACTAAAACAAAACCTCAAAAAACCAAAACTAAAACAAAATTAAACCTAAACCAACCAAATCAACAGGGGAAAACAATAACAAAATATGCCTTTTAAACCAGAAGCAACTTTTATTTTCTTCTTTAAAAAAAAAAATCAGGCCGGGCAGTGGTGGCGCACGCCTTTAATCCCAGCGCTTGGGAGGCAGAGGCAGGTGGATTTCTGAGTTTGAGGCCAGCCTGGTCTACCAAGTAAGTTCCAGGACAGCCAGGGCTACACAGAGAAACCCTGTCTCCAAAAATGAATAAAGTAAAAAAAAAATCAGGGCTGGAGAGATGGCTCAGTGGTTAAGGGCCCTTGCTGCTCTTACTGAGATAGCACCTGTAGGATAGCTCATAACCTGCTGTGACTCCAGTTCCAATGGTCTAGTGCCCTCTTCTGGATTCCCTGGGTACTGCATGCAGATGGTGCGCATACAGACACACAGGCAAACTCTGATACACATTAAACTAATTCAATGACATCAACATTCATACAAGAGTGTTCTAGGAGTAGGGCTAGGGGAGCAGCTTCTTCTGGGACATCATGTCTGTCCCTGAGGATAGAGATGAGGACAGTTGGTAGCAGGGGACAGTCATTTTATCTCCCACTAGGACAGCTGAGCCGTGCTACCTCCATGTTTGTTGGGAAGTCAAATGGCTGGTGTGGGGCAGTGGACCGAGTTCCCCCTGTGCCGAGTGCTCTGTGCTTCTCCCCAGGTTGACGAATACACCGAAAACACTTACTACAGCAGTTTCATTTCTGGGTTGTCCAGTGTCAAGCATCCAGGTAAGGAATGCTCACAGCAGGAAAGAGGTGTGAGCAGAGGAGCCGCAGCCCTTCTGAGGGAAGCCAGGTCTCTGACTGAGGGCCTTGTCCGGCCCTTTCTGCTGTAGGTTTAGGAAGGAAGCACCTCTGAGAAACCACGCATAAGTTCTTGTCTACTGTCCCCTCTCCAGCTCCTAAGCATGGATTCTTAAGTTATTAATGTGTACAGTGTTTGTCTTTGTGCTCTGACACACCCCCAGAGGCCGGAGCCCTCATGCTCCGTGGTCAAGAGAACTTGCCACTCTCGCAGAAGACCGAGGTTTGATTTCCAGCACCTAGACAGCAGCTCACAACTGTCCGTAACTCCTGTTTTAGGGCATCTGAAGCCAGTTTCTGACCCCTTTGGGCACTAGGCATGAACATGGTATACATACATACATATGTACAGACAGGCAGACAAAATACTCATACATGAAAAATAAAAATAAATTTTGAAACGTACTCTGTATGGAGAGTGAAGAGACGACACAGCAGTTATGGGTACTTGTTCTGCAGTCATCAGGGTCCAGAGTTCTGATGCCAGCAGCCATCTAAGATGGCTGAGTGTCCCACAAATGCCTGTGATTTTAGCTTTGATCCCTTGGATCGGGAGTTACAGGCAGTCGTAGATCACCTGACATGGGCGCTGGGAGCTTCTGGGAGAGTGTCATATGCTCTTAACCACTGAGCCATCTTTCTAGCTTCTGGAAGTCACTTTGTTTATTTTAAAGATTTATTTATACAGGTACATCTGTATACTGGAAGATAGCATCAGACAGTTGTGAGCTGCCATGTGGGTGCTGGGAATTGAACTCAGGATCTCTGGAAGAGCAGTCAGTGCTCTTAACCACTGAGCCATCTCCGGCCCTAGAAGTCACTTTAAAGCTCAGGCTGGCTTTGAACTCAGGGACAGGTTTGGGTCTCACTCTCCCAAGTGGTAGGATTACAGCTCACTCCACCAGACCCAGCTCTCTGATGCTCACCCATCCAGAGCAGTAAAGGTGGGTGGGCAGGGGAAGGAACAATTTTTCAGCCATCAGCACTTTTGTTCTGCTGCTTAGGTCAGCAGACTTGAACATCCCCGAGGCAGAGCCCGAGCTGTCCCTGCTGGGGTGGCAGGGCTCCTCTCCTCCATTCCCTGTCTTTTGTCTTAGGAGACACAACAACCCTGAAAAATGTTAATATCCGGAACCTGCTGCCCGAGGACATCAGACACTATTACGTCTACGATGGCTCGCTCACCACTCCTCCCTGCACAGAGAATGTCAAGTGGTTTGTGCTTCGGGATCCTGTCACCCTCTCCAAGGTCCAGGTAACAACAGCTCCACTCCTCAAAGCCTCCTCTTGACTGCCAGGATAGGGAGGACACTCCCAGAAGCCCACATGACTCATTGGTATAAGCCACACACAGGCTCTGATACTGCCTTAGTCAGGGTTTCCGCTGCTGTAACAAAACACCATGACCAAAGAAATGGGCGAGGAAAGGGTTTATTTGGCTTGTATAGTACTGTTTGTCAACAAAGGAAGTCAGGATAGGAACTCAGACAAGGCAGGGTCCTGGAGGAGGCGCTGATGCAGAGGCCGTGGAGAAGTTCTGTTCACTGTCTTGCTCCTTTTGCTTCCCCAGCTTGCTTTCTTATAGCTCCCAGGACTACCAGCTCAGGGATGGGACCACCCGGCATGGACCGGGCCCTTCCCCTTCAATCACTAATTAAGGAAATACTATACATCTGGATCTTATGGAGGCATTTTCTCAGTTGAGGTTCCTCATTTTAGATGACTCTAGCTTGTGGCAAGTTGATATAAAACTAGCCAAGACCAATATCAACCCCGCCCGCCCCCCATCTTGGAACTGTGGGTGACCTTCACACAGGGATGGGTGTGAGAGGCACCAGCTGATCCAAGGAGCTTTGATTTGACGTAGTGAAAGCTCCGGACTCAGAGCCATGGGAAAGGGGAGGCACATGCTAAGGATAGATGTTCTCAAGTGGACCTGGCTAAGCTCTGTCCTAGGTCCTGTGTGGCTTACATTCTCGAATCCTAGGCCAATGACTGCCTTTGCTCTTTGTCATGTTAAAACACAGCTTTATATTCAGTCTTAAAAAAAACTAGTTAATTTTATTTGTGTGTGTGTGTGTGTGTGTGTGTGTGTGTGTGTGTGTGTGCGCGCGCACCAGAGTGTATGTATGTCTGTTGTACTGGAGTGTATATATGTGCACCATGTGTGTGCAGGAGCCCGTGGAGGCCAGAGGAGGTCATCAGATTTCTTAGAATTACAGTTAGAAGTACTTGTAAATTGCTGTGTGGGTGCTGGGAACCAAACCCAGGTCCTCTGCAAGAGCAATGAGTGTTCTTAACCACTGAACCATCTCTCCAAGCCTATACTCAGTCTTTTGAAGAGAATTGGTCTATAGGTCCTCTTTTGTCTTTCAGAATAATAAATAGTCCAGGTACATGAATGAATCAACCAACCTCCCTCCCTCCCTTCCTTCTCCTCCCCACCCCTGGCACCTCTTCTTCCTTCTTCTGAAGAATCTTACTCTGTAACCCAACCCAGACAGTCATGGCAATCCTCCTGCTTCAGCTTCCTGAATGTTAAGATTACAGGCAAGAGCCACCAGGCTCAGCTCTGAATGTGTCTTGCCTTTAGTGAATAGACCACACCGTACATAACATACATTTGTGGAATTGAACATACCACAAGCACTGCTAAGGCTACAGAGCCAGTCTAATATTTCCTTACACCGATATTTTCCATCAGAAACAAACATTTTTTTTTTCCTCTTAAACTTCATTTCTCTTCTCCAAAGGAAGATGGAAAAGACTTCTATCAGGCAAGGACCGTTCCACACAAAAATGTTACTCTGTAAGCTGGAAGCAACCCCAGATAAGAGATGTATCATGTGCCAATTATCTCCGGAAGGATCCAACTAGAGGCGTTATTAGAAGGACAGAGCTTGGTGCTACTCACCAGTAACCTCAGCAGAGGCCGAAGCAAGAGGTTTGAGAGCTCTAGGCCTGCCTTGGACACACACAGAAAGTTCTAGGCTGGCCTGGGCTACAAGAGAAGAGAGTTGTTTAAAAACAAGCAAACAAAACCAAGACTCAGATTATAGCTTGGTTTTAAGAATACTCGCCTAACATAACAAGGCCTTAGATTTGATTCCTACCACTGTTGGGGGGAAAATCCCAAAACACACAAGGAAAAAGACAGTTTAAAAGAGGATTATCAGAGTCAGAGTTACAAAGACTTCAGACAGGGGAATCACCAGACGAAATGTAACAGTGTCTGATATGTATATATACATACACACACACACACACACACACACACACACACACACACATATATGTGTAGCCCTGGCTGTCCTGGAACTCACTCTGTAGACCAGGCTGGCCTTGAACTCACAGAGGTCCTCCTGCCTCTGCCTCCTGAGTGCTGGAATTAGTAGCATTGTCCCACTCCCACCTGTTGGGATGAAACTGTGTTTGTCAAGCACAAGCACAGATTGAATGGCTGGGTTTAACAGCATGCTAGATTTAATTCAAGAGGCAACTAGTGAATTAGAAGACAGAGGCAGGAAGATAAGTCTAACCTGGCACAAAGATGAACCAGGAGGAGATGTTCAGAGTGTCTAAGAGAGATGAAAGGTGGAGTAGAAAGACCTAGACGATGTCTCACTTAAGTCCCAGGAGAGGTTCAGTCGAGCATGGGGTGCATGGCTTTGGTTGTGGCACCTGGGAATCAGGGGCAGGCAGAACTTGGGGAGTTCAAGGCTAGCCTGAATCTACATAGTGAGTTCTAGCCTAGCCAGGGCTATGTAGTGAGACACTGTTTAAAAAAATAAAATGTATTATTATTGTTATTATTAATGTTACTATTATTATTGATCAAGAGTTAGCCACACAGAGAGGGCAGGGGACTCAAAATCTTGGAGGTAAGAAAATGAATGGAGAATCCAGACTTTCTCGTGTAGAAAAAAAAAAAACACTTCTTAAAGATGTAGACAGAATATATTTTAGAAAAACAAACACTGAGCTGACTGTGATATGTTTCTGTTACTGATTGCTCTTGTTCCGTTAACCAAATACTAATATAAAGAGAGGAGAGGAGACTGTGGAGATGCCTTCTGGGAAGGTAGGTGGATGGACGGATGGATGGACAATGGAAGGATGGTGAGGTAAAGGGTGGCAGACCGCTCAGCACAGGTCGACTTGATATTTCTTACACAGTCACTAAATGCTTTCACATTCCCCAGTGCTTTCTGTTTCATAACTCACTTTCTGTCGTCTGCAGGCTGTGACCATAGAAAACTCTGTTATGAATCACAACAACGAGATCATTCAAAGTGGTTACCGCAAGACGCAGCCCCTCAACGGCAGGGTAGTGGAAGCCAATTTCCCAGGCTCCCCGGACGAATGTGAGTGCATCAACTTCTAATTCCTTGGTTAGATTTGTGGAGCTCGGTGCTCTTCCCTCTATTGCCCGGTCCCTTATCCACACAGAGGGAAGGAATGCCATTTCAAGGCAGGAGTGCTCACATGGGCCAGCATGGGTCAGCATGGGCAGGGCAGGAGAGATGGGGAAAACCAGTTTCTCCCATCTCAGTGAGAGCAGCAGAGGAGACACCACATGGCTTGTAGCCTCCCTGGTCTTGAGAGTTGGGGGGAGAAACTCGGAAAGATAATCTGAAAACTCTCAGCTGAGTGTAGGCCCGAGTTGAGTGATTTCTTAAGAGCCTGTCCCTCCCTTCCTCTGTATCATGAATGACTCTCAGACTGCTTTACAAATCACCCCTCTACCCACCGCCCTACAAATTAAGGCCTATTTTAACCCCTCCCAATTTACTTCCTGGTTCGTTTGTTATTTCTGCTTGTGCTGTTTCCCAATACACTTTTGGTAGAAAAGTGACACTGGACGTGACAAGTGCATGCCATGTCCTGCTCACAGCACTGGCTGCGGCGATTCTTACTCTAGAGTGACTTCTGTCACGCGGTTCACACAGACTCATTCACTGGACTTTTTGTTCCATGATTTTCCATGTTCCATTTTTCCCTGATAAAAATTTTTACTATTCTTGCAACACATAGCATTTGGAGTTCTGTATTCCACAACCCAAAACCTCTTTCCATGAGAGATTCTCCAGCTTACCCTCAGACTCATCCAGACGGGAATGCTTCCTGACGTCAGTGTCCTACACGTCCTCGGGGTCCTCCCTGTGAACCCTCTGTGCAGGCGACTGCCTCACCTCCCACTGGGTGTCAGGATGCCTCATCCCTCACTACCACCCATGAGATCTCAATGACTGGGCCCTGTGCTGACAAGAGAAGAGACATTATTCTGCTCTTCCTTGAGATCCAGATTTCTGTATAGCCGTGGGCAGCTCCACTCAGCCACGTTGTATGACCGAAGCATCACACAGCTCTGTAGGATTCCATCACGGCTGACTATAGTACCCGATAACAGCATTTTATATGATCAACTTTTAACTGATCGTATCATGTCCCCATGCAGAAGAAGCCAGGACTCAAAGGCACACAGGTTAGAGGACTTGGGAGGTGACTTACTTGGCACTAGTACATGTGTGAAGCTCCAGTTTGTTTTCCCAGCGGCATGTGTGCACATACACAAACACATATGCACATGTGCACACGCGTGCGTGTGCACACACACACACACACACACACACACAAAATGCACACATGGGGAAGAACTATGGCTGACATTCTGTATTCTCTGTTTCCTGAGGTACTTCCAAGTTTGAGCTTTTAAAACTAATCTTTTCTTTAAAATGTGTGTGTATGGCTTCTGTATACATGTGGTGTGATTGTGGAGGCCCGGGGTCAACACTAATTATCTCCTTCACTTGCTCGTCATCTTCATTCATTCATTCATTCATTCATTCATTCATTCATTCATCTATTGAGATAGGGTTTCACTATGTAGCTCTATCTGGACTAGAATTTGCTGTGTAGACCAGGCTGGCCTCAGACTCACAGAGATCCACATGCTTCTGTCTCCTGAGTGCTGGGATAAGGTGTGTACCACCAATGCCTGGTTCTCCATTTTGTTTGTTTGTTTTGTTTTGAGGCATGGTTTCTCACGGAAGCTGGAACTCACTGATTTGGCTAGGCTGTCTGTCTCTGTTCCACTGGTGCCGGGGTAACAACGGCATGCCACTGTGTCCAGTGTTTCTGTGAATCCTGAGGCTCTGGTCTCTCAGACCCTCATGCTTGCAAGGCAGGCACTTCATTTAGGAGAGCTGAGGGATCCTGGGGTGACTGGGTAAAGAAAGCATGAAGTCTCAAGCGAATGTGTGCTGTTCAACCCGGGCACAGCTATGTCAAAAACCTAGATGCCTCAGACCCATGGCAGTAGGCAAAGCCTTTCCCAGGTGAGGGGTCAGAGGGGTCCCAAAGCCTTTCTGGGGTCTGAGTGTGAATATTAGCACTGTGTGCAAGGATGTGCATGTAGGAACAACTGTGTGTGTGCAGAAGCTCGCACTGCAGCTTCTTCCTCCCAGGCGATTACAGCCTGACTGCTCTCTGCGGAGGTGTCCTCCCACCGAAACTAGCTAGCTCCCCCTTCTAGGCTGTATGTAAGAAAAACCCAGAGATTCTTGGCTGTGTGTAGTAGGTGCACTCCTCCTTCTATGCTGGGCTGTGCGTAGTAGGTGCACTCCATCAGAGTGAGTAGAACTTACCTGATCCTCGTATTTCTGTATGTGTGTCTGTCCTTTCTTTGTCCCCTTGTTTCAACAGTCAGGGTCCAGGACAGGACACTTTGTCAGCTTAGTCATCTCTAGAAATTTGTAATTACTCCCTCCCTCCCTCCCTCCCTCCCCCCCGCCCTCCCTCCCTTCCTCTCCTTACCCCTCCTCCCTTCTCTCTCCCTCTCGCCCTCTCTCTCTGC
>JANHMN010000004.1:5993879-6010375 GCA_030674055.1 Rhabdomys pumilio
GTGTGTGTGTGTGTGTGTGTGTGTGTGTGTGTGTGTGTGTGTGTGTGTGTGTAAGGTCCTGGCTGAGCGGGCTGACTGGGGAGGATACAGTAGAAACCAAAATGTTTCTAGAGAGGCATAATGATATCACAAAAAGAGTATGCCGGTGTCTTAGGGTTACTATTGAACACCATGAAACACCATGACCGAAAGCAGAGTAGGGAGGAAGTGTTATTTCACTCAGAGTTCCACAGGACAGTTCATCAACAGCAGCAAGGGCAGGCACTGGCAGGGCAGGGACCTGGAGGCGGGAGCTGATGCAGAGGCACCTCTGTAACACAGCCTCTGCGTGCCGACCCCGAGGAAACACTTTGCAGAAGATTTGCACCTCGCTGAAGCTGGCCTTTTTTCACCACAGATGGTTCTTCAGCCCCAGCTGCCCAGAACCACAAATTCCCAACTCAAAATAGCAAACAGCCCTGGTAGTATCTGTAAATGACTCTCTCTGGAACGTCACAAGCCAGGCCTCCACCATCTGCACTGTTATTTAGGTGTTTGTCTGTTTGCTTGCTTTTGAGACAGGGTTTCCTTGTGTAACCTTGGCATCCTTAAACTCACTCAGTAGACCGAACAGGCTGGCCTCGAACTCAGAGATCTGCCTGCCTCTGCCTCTCCAGTGCTGGGATTAAAGGCGTGCCCACCATCGCCTGGCTCAACATTCTTATCTCCCAAACTCCCACTGCGGCTCACCAGGCTTTGAACACTTTCAACTCAATGACCTTTCTAGCTCAAAGTCCCAAAGTCCTTCCACAGTCCTCCAAAAATGACATTTGTGTCAGGTCTGTCACAGCAACACCTCATGATCCTGGAGTTAAGTCTATATTTTAGCCAGTGTTCTCTTGAGGAACAGAATCTACAGGTCCAGCAATGGTTCTCTTCCAACAGAAGATCCGGGAAGCCAGGGGTTTCTCAGTCCACAAGTCTGGACGTCTCAGGTGGCCTTTAGTATACACGGGAATTTGGAAGACTCTCTAATGGCAGTGAAGAAATAGACTTGCCAGTGAGATCTTGGCAGGAGTGAAACTTCCTTACTCCATATGCTTGATATAGGCTGTCACAGAAGGTGTGGCCCAAATTAGAGATGGCTCTTCCAACCTCAGATGATCTGGATTAAAGATCATGGCTCTTCCATGCCGGGCAGTGGTGGCACATGCCTTTAATCCCAGCACTTGGGAGGCAGAGGCAGGTGGATCTCTTTGAGTTCAAACCCCCACCCCCACCTCCCAAATCCCCTACACGTGTGCCCAGCTGCTTGGGTTTTAGTTGATTCCAGATGTGGTCAAGTTGACAATGAAGAATTCCATCACAGTTGGGTTTTGCAGTGCTTGCTTGTTCTTAAGTCTCTCGTTGCCCAGGCTGGTCTGGAATTCACTATGTTATCAAGGATGATTTTGAACTTCTGATCCTCCTGCCTTCACGTCCGAAGTGCTGGGATTATAAGTGTGAGCCGTCGTGTGCAGTATGATACCGATACTGGAGACTGAACCCAGGAACTTGTGCATGCTTCGGCAAGCACTCTGTCAACTGAACTATGCCCCAAATCTTGACCAAAGTTACTATTGTGCCTCTCAGACTGGGGTCACCCACACTCTCTGGCCTGAGGGGCTTTTGTCTTCCGTTGGGGACCCTGCCATGAGAGGTCACCCTCCACACCCAGTAACTCACCGAGACGATAGTCATTACCAAGTTGATGACACCAGAGCCCAGGGTTACATACTGAGACTGGGTGGGGTCCACACCAGCCGAGGTGTAGATGATATCTGCGTAGTAGTTGACCTATAGTGTAAACAGGGATGTTAGCAGAGGGCCTGTGACCTGTCACTGGATTCCCTCTCTCACTGTGAGCAATGGACAGTTTTGGGAGCCTGGGTTGGGGACCCTGGATAGGATGGAGCTAGCAGGGAGTGGTGACCTGGTAGATCTGACTCTGCCCTGGTATCTCTGAGTCTTGGCTTCTGTGCTTATAAAATGGGAGTCAGGCCACAGTGCCACTAGGTAGTTTCCCCTGCATGACTTTACTATGCTGCACACCCAGGCTCTTGTTTGTCTGGGGACAGCTCTGGCCCAGTCCCAGGATAGTCACAGAAAGCCACATACGCTGGCCTTCATTGGGTGGCTCCCAAGATCATTTTGCTAAACAATTCAACTCTTGAAGACAGATGTCACCTCTTTCTGTTTCTTCACCTAGACATCAACAGGGTCACCTGTCCTCTCCCCAATGGCTCCAGAATGGGCATTTGAGAGTTTCTATTTGCCCACAAATAGAATGAAGTAGCCACCAGGGAACATGACATATTTCAATAGCAAATGAGTCTACCAGGGCCCCCTGACCCAGGATGGATCAAGCAATGGCCCTTCTCTATCTGGAGTCTGTGATTGAGACCAGAGGTCAGGCACTTCTTCGATGGTCTCTTATGGAGATGGTAAAAAAACTACAGGCAGGAGATTTTCTTTGGGGGACTAAGAAGCAAAGAAAAACATGCATATAGCAAGAGAAGGGTAAAGGGCAGGGAGAGGTGGTACCCACGGAGGCCGAGAGAGTTATAGAAGGTCGTGAGAGATCATTTGAGTGCTGGGAAAGGAACCTGAATCCCAGGCAGGAGTAACAGTGGTCTTAGCTGATGAGCTATCCAACCATCCATCCACCCATCCATCTATCTTTTTCTTCCTCTCTCTCCCCCCATCTCTGATGAGCTACCTACATTTATCTATTTATTCATCTTTCTTATTTTTATTTTATTATTATTATTTTTAATTTTTTTTTATTTTTCAATTTTTTTTGGTTTTCTGAGACAGGGTTTCTCTGTGTAGTTCTGGCTGTCCTGGAACTCACTCTGTAGACCAGGCTGGCCTCAAACTCAGAAATCCACCTGCCTCTGCCTCCCAAGTGCTGGGATTAAAGGCTTACACCACCACTGCCCGGCTTATTATTATTATTATTAATTATTATTATTATTGCATGTATTTATTCTCTATGACATTCTATGACGCTTGAGTGGAAGTCTGAAGAGTTATATCTCTCATTCCTGGTGTGGGTCCCAGGGCTCACACTCAGGCTTGGCTCAAGCACATCTTAATACTGAACCATCGAGCAGGCGGAGGCTCTGTTTGTTCGAAGGAAACACCCAGGGTGATAAAACACACTGCTGTCTTGGAGCTCTCCTCCCAGCACTGGCTTTGCCGCTCCTCCTACCTGGGGGCTGGACTGAGCTTTACAGGAGTCAAATGTAAAATGCTACTACTCCTTAAGACCCAAGGGGACCAAAAATTTGGGGCGAGGTGCCACCACGCACCGCGTTGATCCCGGAGAGTTGCTGGCCCGCCATGAGCACAATGATAGAGATCAACTGCCAGCGCAGGGGCCGAAAGGTGAAGAGGTTGAGCACGGACAGGCGACCCTCGGCTCGCTCCGTACGCTCCTCTATACGCATTTCTTCCATCTCGGCCTCCACATTGTAGTTGTGACCTCGAAGCCTCCTTAGAGCTGCAGAGCAGAGAGGCAGCACGCCACACTCACCCTTTGCCCTATCGTACCTCAGCCAGGCCCTTCTCAAGCCTCACCGTCCCCAGTCACCACTGCTCACCCCGCACAAGCTCTCTGCTCTCAATCTCTGTCCACTGTGACCCTGACCCGGATCACAAACTCACCAGATGGTACCTGCCCATCCCATGCCCTTTTGTGCACTGGGAGCCTGGGTGAGCAGCCTGAGTCCCTGTACCTTGTCTTGCCGTCTCCTCATCTCCTTTCTCAATCAGAGTGTAGCGGGGGCTCTCAGGGAAGAAGGGCAGAGAGAGGAGCTGAATCAGTGCAGGGACTCCTGTGAGAGCCAAGAGGATTGGCCATCCTGGACAGAACACAAATGGCGGCCTGAGACTCGAATCTGCTGCCGGGAACCTACAGAGGCACAGGTGCTTTTCCTCCAGCGCCCTCTCACCCCCGCCCAACCAGGTGATAAGCAAGGGTGGTGGCCACCTAGTCCTTGCCAAGATGTCGCTGCTCACAAAGAACATCGTGTTAAAAACAGAGGAAAGGACCTGGTGGGTAAGGACACTTGCATGAGGGCTTCAGCTGACTCGCAAGGACCTACCTAAAAAGCTGTTTTTGCATGCCCGTGACCCCGGGTGGGCGGGGTGGGGAGGCTAGGAGGGGGGAGCAGATCCAGGGAGCTAGCTCATTGGCTGGCCAGCCTAGCCAAGCTTATTTCTGGGTCTTCTCTCATCTCCAGGAGTCAGCAACCCTGCCCGGGGCAAGGTCCTCTATATCCACAATCTGACAGACCTAAAGGTCACCAAAACACTTTCCTGTTTAGACTATGGATACCTTCGGGCTCAGTTGAGCCAGGGGCTGCACCACATATGACCACGGCTTATTAGCTCTCCACGCCTCACCCCCACACATTGCTGGTTACCTGTGGCATTGCCTAGGATGGCCTGCAGGCTGAAGATCTGAGCCAAGAGGACTCCAATGATGACGAATACCTCTGTCATTGTCCCTAATGTACCCCTGAGGTTCTGGGGAGCCAGTTCTCCCAGGTACATGGGAAGAGTACTGTAGGCAATGCCTGGTTCAAAGGAAACGGGAATCAGGACCACTAAGAACAGTCCCCAGCCTCCCAGAACCCAGTGCCCAAGGTTGTTTCAACCCCAATGTCTTAAACCTTGAATCTCTTGCAGGGAGGATACTACAGGGACTGGAAGAGCCTGCTCCTTATTGTTTAGTCTAAACCTGCAACCACAACTTCCCCCAACCCGTCTGTTCAGCGGGAGAAATTCCTTTTTCCAAAGTCCGGCATTTAGACAAAAAACTAGTATTGCCTCGGGGACTGGAGAAAGCAGTCCCTACCTGGAAAAGGAGTCATTCGTATTTCAGGCAAAAGGGATTCCTGGCTCTTCCATTAATATATGCCTGTGGCATCTGTTAGTACATCAAATTCTATGCTGGCATGTAGGCTTCATCGGTTCTTACAAGTGCCTGTTGGACACGTCAAAGCCCTCCGCCCCAGCACACAGGTTCCCTCCTTCCCGGTCAACTGTTCCCTCAAAACCCTAGAAATATCTCAGCACCACCACACATATGTCACCCCCAGCTCCTGTCCCTTCTCTCTGCTTTCCAGAGACACAGAGGTTTAAAATAAACTTCTCCTTTTTCATCCACAGAACAACTGTTTTGGTTTCTTTACTAAGGCCATTTCATTCAAAAAATGATACTATTTCCTTCCTGGCTTCTGGGCCGGATGACTGTTAGTGGGAGGACTCTAGGCTGTGTAGTAACTCTTTATATCCTTTTTATTTTGGTTGATTTTCTGTTCTTTTTTTGTTTTTCTCTTTCTTTTTTCTTTTTGAGATAGGGTTTCTCTGTGTAGCTCTGGCTGTCCTGAGATTCTCTCTCTAGATCAGGCTGGGCTTGAACTCACAGAGATCCATCTGTCTCTCCCTCCTGAGTGCTGGGATTAAAGATGTGTGCCACCTTGCCAGGCAGTGGTAGCGCACACCTTTAATACCAGCACTTGGTAGGCAGAGGCAGGCGGATTTCTGAGTTTGAGGCCAGCCTGGTCTACAGAGTGATTCCCAGGACAGCCAGGGCTACACAGAGAAACCCTGTCTCAAAACAAACAAACAAACAAACAAAATACAAAACAAAACCAAAAAGATGTGTGTCACCACCTCCTGGTGGTCTTCTGTTATTTCTTAAGCACACGTCACTTGCATAGCCTTTTGGGTTGTGTTTTGCTGTGGCACTCATACATGCTAGGTAAGTACTGTGACCCAGCCCCAAAGACATGCTTTCTTTGTAAGAGTTGTTGCGTTCATATTGTCTTTGCACAGCAATAGAAACCCTAAGACCTTGGAAGATACGCAGAGCTGGCTTGGTTATGTGTTCTTCATAGCAGGAAAGTCCCCCGCCCCCATCTGTCTTCTTCTCTCTTCCCCTCTCTATTCCTTCCTTTCTAAAGTCTCAGGATTGTTAGGTCTCAAACCAGGGACAAATGGCAAGGGTGACTATTTAACGTATCAAAGCAGGGAGACTGTCAGGTTCTCCTAGCATCCCTCTGTCCCTCTCTGTTACAGAGTCCTCCTGGCTGGCAAACCCTCTCTCCTCTCCCAAACTTCTCCAGCCTAGGGACTGAGCTTGCCCTTCCCAGTGGACCTTACCTATGTAATCCAGACATTTTGGTAATTCGGGGTCTTCTACTTTCACCCTCTTGTTCTCCTGGTCTCCGGGCTCTCTCTTCTCTTCCCTCTCATCACATGGCCGAGCTCAGGGTCATGGTCACTCTGGACCCTTCCAGATGCCTCTGACTATGCTGTTCCTCATATTTCCAGTCAACCTTCTCCTGTACAGACCTAGGAGCAGTCATGTCCTCCTGTTTATTTATTTATAGCCCTGGCTGGTCTGGAGCTCACTAGATAGACTGACTTAGACTTGAATCTACAGCAATTCACTTTGCTCTACCTTCTGAGTGCTGGGGCTATGGGCAAGGTGGAAGACTTCATTCCACAACAGGGAGGAGCCAGAAAGCACAGGGCCTGCTAGGGCCTAGGACTGGAAACTGGAGAAAACCTAGAGAGGAAAAAGCAGAGAGCCTGACCCGCTGTGTCCAGTGTTAGCTCCTGGTGCTGGGCACCCATGTCTCAGAGCTGTCCCCTGACCAGTGCACATCAGAACACCCTGGGTCTTCAGTGGCCACCCTGAGGTACCTGCACAGATTCCCACCAGCACGCGAGACAAGATGATCAGCTCAAAAGCCCGGGCCACTTTGCTGACTCCCATCAGGATGGCAGAGGTTATAGCGAAGACATTATTGATCAACAATGTTCCCTTTCTGCAAGACAGCAGGGACCAGAGGGCAGGGACGCCCAGTAGGTGCTTTGACACCCCAAACCCACTATTCCAGGCTGTTTCCTACGGAGGTGCTAGACCGTGCCTGGGAAGGACTGGAAGAGGGGACCATGTCCTGGAGTGTCCCCCATCCATGCATATGCAGCATTCCCTGCCCCTCAGTGTGAGTGATTAGGTCTTGATGGCCTAGGCTCTTACAATACATAACGCTCTCTCCACGGATACAAAAGAAGGCACATGCTGACCAAGAATGGGAAAGCTGTAGGGAGATTGGAAGTGTGTTAAGGTTCCAATAGGAGGCTGTGGGGCTAGCAGGAGTTGGGGAGGGAGGTGTGTTTCAAACACTACAGTGGAAGTTACTGGTGGGCAGTTAAGCCCCAGTGGTGATGTCTAGCCCAGACCTGATGTTGGTCAGGGATGCTGAGCAGACAGATCCTCATAACAGGGTTCAGAATGGGGCTATGACCTGTGTGACCCACAAGACTGAAACTCAACGGTCTGTGGAGGGTAGGGCTGAGGAACAGCACTGAGCTTGGTTTGTGTTTTTTTGGGTCTCATGTATCCCAGGCTGGCCTTTGATTTGCTCTGTAGCCAGGCCTCCTGCCTCTACCCACTGAGTGCTAGGTTATAGCTGCGTTCTCAATCTAACGGCTGCTAATTGCTCCCTGTCTTCATATCTGGAGGTGTCAGTTGCAGAAGGCCCAGCCCCTGACAGTTACAGGTGAAGAAGGGCTGGTAGGGTCCTTATAAAAAAATAGACTCTGCCAGTCAACACCCCAGGATGTGCCAAGATCCACAGATGTGAGCCCTGAAGACCCAGGAGGGTAAAAAGCACATGGCAATCCTATACTCCTGATACCCTCGGCCTCTTCCTGATCCCCAAAAAGCCTGCTGGCCTCACAGAGGCTCAGGCTGGTGGGTCCCCACTGGGCAGGCTGCCTCTACCTCACCCACTGGTCTTCATTGTAATATGAGACTAGGAAAGATTTTCTTTGAGAGGCCAGTGAAGTTCCGCACCTTTAATCCTGGCATTTGGGAGGCAGAGGCAGGCGGATCTCTGTGAATGACAGGCCATCCTGATCTACATGGTGAGACAATATCTCTAAATAAAAACAATAAATAAATAAATAAATAAATAAATAAATAAATAAATAAGGGTCTGCAGAAGAGGGACATAAAGCCTGGATCTTTAGAGCAGTCTAATCGATGTTTACAGGTGATAACTGTGTGTAGCCTGACTTACAGCAAAATTAGAATCTATCAAATTCTTTCTTCACTCAAGTGCACAAGAGAGGACAAGTATTTACAAGGAGAGGCTTCTGGGTCCAGCTTTCATAAATAGACAGCTTCCAACTGATAATATTTTTGAGAAATGGAGCCTGGCTGCTGTGTTTTGGGAGTTATTTGTCCTGAGGGGGTTCTCCAGTCCCCACCCTTACCCAGCCTAACTTGGCCTGACAACTTCGATCAAGAGTGAGCCTGCCCATGCAGAATACAGCTGTGCCCTACCCTGTGACGTTAGCTCAGCCTTCATCTTTCTGGGGACCTTGAACCGAACAAACCTCCTTATCTTCAGCCATGCCTCTGCAGCATGGGCCTCTGAGTAGCCAAGCAAAGTGCACGAAGCTGGGCTTCACCTCCAATGCAGATACGAGACCAAGGCACATGTGATGACTCAGCTCAGTTCCCAGCTTTGGGACAGTATGCTGCTGAGCCCATATATGGGGTGCTGCTGGAACCCAAAGCCACCTGACCCCGGAATGAACCCCTCGAGTGACATTTCTGGATCCCTCTGCAGTGCTTACGAGGCACTTAGCTGGGCACCATCAGTTGTTCCTACACGACTGTCAGGGGAAAGAGATTCCAAAGGGTCTATGGCAACATGGAATCCTGATTTTAGATTTGATTTTCGGGGTGGTCTCAGCTACCCACCAGCAACTCAGTCATCTAGAGAGCCCGTGGCTAAGATGAACCTCAAGTTTGGGAATGCCATCTTCCACTTACCTGCCCCACTTATTGACCATCAGGCCCACCACCAAGGACCCCAACAACCCTCCCAGAGGGAACATGGAGACCGTGCAAGACCATAGGAGCAGCAGGGTATTCTCGTCCATGTATGTCCCATGTCGCTCAAAGTACGTGTCATTGTAAAATGACTTCAGGACCTGAAAGACAGGACCCCATCCGTTGCTCAGGATACAGTGTAACTCACAGAAATGGAGATGGATATAAGTTCTCAGCTGTCCCTTGTCATCCATCTCACAGAGATCACACATTCCTGCCAGTACCCACGGGACACAATTGCCTATGGGTTTTCTGTTGGTACCTGTGGAGCAAAATAATCTTCTGAGAAGAGATGGAAAGCCAGCCGGAAGGAAAGTTGTTAAAAATTCACTTCTGTAGCCTTATCCTGCCAGAGGAAATGCGGGAAAGATCCACACTAGCCTGGGGACGTTGGACAGTGGGGTGCTGGGCACAGGGTCAACCTTCATAGGCTTATTTTCTCACCAGCTGTAGAAAGCATCTACTTCTGTGATAAAACACTTAAAGACACCCGGGGAGGGAAAGATTTCACTTCAGCTTACAGGTTACCCGCCATCACTGAGAAAAGTCAGGGCAAGCACTCAACAGGGACCTGGAGGCAGGAGCTGAGGCAGAAGCCTTGGAGGGGTGCTGCTTACTGGCTTGCTCCTTGTGGCTTGCTCAGCCTGCTTTCCTATAACTCAGAACCACTTGCCCCAGATGGTACCACCCATAGTGAGCAGGGTTCTCTCAGAACAAACCATCAATCAAGAAAATGCACCATTGTCTCACCCATAGGCCAGTCTAGTGGGAGTATTTTCTCAATTTAGGCTCATCCCTCCAAAACAACGCTAGCTGTTATGTGTCAAGTCAACATAAAACTAGCCAGTGCATTAATTATAATAGTGACATAGCACAGCGCCTGTTTCATACATACTTAGAAGAGATGACCCAGGGCTGTCTATTCAGTTTAGATGGCAGAGAGCTTGCCCCATACACATGAAGCCCTGGGTTCCATCCCCAGCCCCGAATAAAATTCGTAGATATACACCTGAAACCTTAGCACTTGGGGGGGGGGGGGTAGAGGCGGGAAGATCAGAATTCAATGCATGCTTCAGCTATATATGTAAAATTTGAGGTCAGGTACAGCTACATGGGACTCTGCCTTTAAAAGGTGCGGTGGGGTAGGGAGAGATCCCTGGAGAAATGGCTCAGCAGTTAAGGCCACTGAATGCTCCTGCAGAAGACAAGAGTTTGGTACCACATCCATATCAGATGGCTCACAACCACCAGCTTCCGAGGCTCTTCTTGTCACTATTGGGACACACACACACACAAACACACATGCAGAGAGAGAGAGAGAGAGAGAGAGAGAGAGAGAGAGAGAGAGACTCAAACTGAGGGAATAGCTCAATGGTGGAGCCCTTGGCTATCATTTCATGCCTTGGATTTAATTCTTGATACCAAATCCCAACCCTGGAGAGGCTGAGGCAGGAGGATGGTTCAGGGTCAGCTCACTAGCTTGATGTATATAATGTCTCAGTAAATCTAGGACTGGGACAGATAAGATGGCTCAGCAGGTGAAGATGTTCACTGCCAAGGCTGATGACCTGAGTCAGATCCCCAAGGTAGAAGCAGAAGAAAAGTCCTGTACACCGTCTTCTGACAAAACACTCACTGTGGCAAGTACACATCCCACACATACGCAGACACACTCAAGACTGAATAGCTACAAATACATAACTGCAATAATACAAGCAATGATACAAGTAGATTTTTTCTTCTTTGTCTTTTGAGACAGGGTCTCTCTATGTAGTCCTGGCTGTTCTGGAGCTTGCTATGTAGAGCAGGTTGGCCTTGAACTCATAAGAGATCCTCCTGCCTCTGCCTCCCCAGTGCTGAGATTAAAAGTAGGTACCACCATGTCTGGTGTGATAAAATCTCTTTTTGAAAAATCACCTGGGCTGAGGATGTTGTTTTGTGGTAGAACGCTTTTCTGGTGTGCATGAGGCTCTGGGTTTGAGTCTTAGTATTCAAAATATAGCACCACGAAAACTTTCAAAGATCAAAGGTGCTTCATCAATGGTACTGAGGAAGGAAGCTATGTATGGATAACACATACTTATGCCCAGGCTCCTGCTGCACACCACCTGTCTCCCCTTGAACTTGCTCCAGCCAACCTTTAGCTCTCTTGTTTCTCCTTGACCCAAACACAATTCCTAAATGCTAACAGAGTTCATTCTGAATGTGTCTGTCATCCACAATGGCCCTCCCAGGTGAGCAAGACAAGGAGCCCAGGCAGAGAATCTAGCCTCCAGCCCTACGTCTCTAGAAAAGATGACATTGCTAGAGAAAACGGCTCTAGCTGCCCCTGGTCCTCAGAGGTGGGCATTTAGGGGACTCTTAGAAGAAAGTGGAAGCTTCCAGAAGCAGGACAGCTGCTAACTTCTACCCGCTGAGACCCACCTTATGCCCACCTTGTGAGGTGTGTTGATCACGGCGATGTTGTAGCCATATTGGAAGACTGAGCCGAAAGAGGCACTTAGGGTAGTCAGGACCAGTGTGGGCTGGAGGTGCTGGACCAGAGAGTTGCAAGGTCAGAGACTCTGTAGGGTTGGCTCCTATCACTTCTAGGATTGGGGTGGGGTAAGGGTGGCCAGGCCTCCACTTCCTCCTTAGGCAGAGAGGGAGGTCTGGCTGGGGGCAGGGTATAATCCTAGAAGGAGGAGGAGGGGGCTGTCTGGGAAGGTGACCCAAGCAGGTGTTTCTTGTTTCTAGGTGCACATTTTTTCTGCCTTTGACCTTGAAGGTGTAGGGACAGGCAGGTCTGTGAAGTGGTACTATCTGGCTTCCCCAGCTTTCACCACTGGAGCATGCTTATGTCTGAGCCATGGGGCTTGGGTGTGGCAGTCCCTCTGAGACCATCTGGGTAGGTGCTCCCCCAAGCCCTCCTTGATAGATTGATTCCAGGGTCCTCATCTGCAAACAAAAGTCTCCAGCTTGGTGGCAGAGAGACAGTTTCCAGAATTGGCACTTACAGCTTCCATGTGTGGTGAGGACAGAGGTGTCCCTGTCTCCTTGTTCTCTGTTCTTATTCAGGTAGGTGTACAGGTGTGCTGTGCCTCTCAGATGCTACAAGGTCCTGCTCTGCCGGCTGCCCTGCTGGGTCTGCTGGGTCCCCGAGACTGGCCTCCCATACGATCCTCTTGCCCTCTGGACCTTGATGGCTTTCTGCACGAGACCGTTCTTCTTGGCAGCTGATAAGATATGTGTTGATGCTTTGCCAGTGGCATCCATGCTCAGGGTGGATTCCTCTTTGCGTCCTACAACCCCCAACCAGCAGCCTCCCTGTTGCCACGAGGAGGGGAAAGGGCACTGGTTGGTCCCCTCAAACGAGTTCTGGGAAACAAGGCTTTCTCTGTGTGGGAGAAAGCACCCCAGTTGCTTTTTAGTGCAACTTTTCTGGCCATGGGGGCAAACACCTAGAATCTCAGCACTTGGGGGTCAGGGACAGAAGGACCATGGGTTTGAAATTAGTCCAGGAAACACAGTAAGACCTCATATAAAACAAAACAAAACAAAACAACACACACACACACAAAAAACCAAACTAAGGGCCGAGGAGGGGGCTCTGTGGCAATCAGCTGCTTAGTGTATAGAAGATTCTAGATTCCATTCTTGGTATTGTAAAACAAGACAAAAAGGCAACCTTAATAATTTTACATTTATAATTAATTATTATTATTTATTATAGCATTATTATTGCTGTGTATGGGCGTGGTGTGCATGTGTCACAGTGCACATCTGGAGGTCAGAGGAGAGCTTGCAGGAGTCAGTTCTCTCCTTCTACACTGGGATTGAACTCTGATTGTCAGGACTGGTATAGCGCGTCTTTACCAGCTGAGCCATCTCATGGGCCTTCTGTGTTTTGTTATCTCTCCGTGAAAATCAGTTCTTTTCCTGTTGCTGTGATAAAACACGATGACCAGAGGCAACTTAAAGAAGAGAAAATTTATTTTAGCTTATGGTTTCAGAGAGGTAAGAGTCCATCAGTGCCGGGAGGCAGCAAGTGGCAGGCAGCTGGGGCAGGAAGCCGAGAGCTCACATATTTAACGGCAAGCGCAGAGCAGAGGGAGCAAATCAGAGGTAGGGTAAGGATATATAATGCTACCGCCCACGCACAGTGACAGCTGCACCACCCAGACCTACCCAAACCACTTCACCAACTTGGAATCAAGTGTTCGAATACCAGAGCCATGGGGACACTTGTCATTTGAAACACCATGGTGTGTGTGTGTGTGTGTGTGTGTGTGTGTGTGTGTGTGAGAGAGAGAGAGAGAGAGAGAGAGAGAGAGAGAGAGAGAGAGAGAGAAGTGTGTGACTGTGGACATGCACAAGGAGGTCACAGGACAACTTCAGGTGTCTGTTATTGGCTTCTACCTTGTTTGAAACTGGGTCTATTACTATTTAATGCTGCATGTACTACATTAGGGGCAGCTAGCTTCTGGGGATTCTCCTGTCTCTGCCTCCTGTCTTTACATATGACTGTAGGGGGGTGGTCCTGATGCTTTGATTGGGAATCTGTGGTTGAACGCTGAAGGTCCTGTTCCCCAATTGGTTCTTGATCAATGAATAAAGATGCTAGCACCCAATGGCTGGGAAGAAGAGGTGGGACTTCCAGGTTCCTGCAAGCAGGCTAGGAGACATAGATAAGAAAAGAAGATTTACCATGCTTCAGAGGGAGAGAGAGCCACCAGCCATGTGAGATCTCGGGTGGAGTGGCCATTGGCTGCCTCTCTGACTGGGCCTGGGGTAGAAGGTGGGAGATTAGAAACACAACTAAGCTGAGGGCAGATTCAGTGTTGAGCTAGGAGTAAAGATCCGATAGTCATGGGAGGCTTAGAAGTGCCCAACCATTGTGCTAAAAAGTATATCTAAAACAAGCCTGTGTGTGTGTGTGTGTGTGTGTGTGTGTGTGTGTGTGTGTGTGTTTCAATGTCGATGCAAGGGAACCAGGGCAGTACCTGGTAGCACGTTCTGCCTGGAGCTTAAAGCAGGCTAGTAAAAACTACATGTTACATATGATTAATGAGATTCAGACCTGTGCTACTATGTCCAGCTGTTGTTACATAGGTTATAAGAACTCAAACTCAGGTCCTCACGCTGGTGTGGCAAACATTTTACCCACTGAGCCATATCCTTAGCACATGACCTTGTTATTTCTAATTACAGTTAGAAATTTAAGTATTAGGAATAACGGCTAGAAGTAATTAGTAAATAATTGTAATTGCTGTGATTTGGATCTGTGCCACCCCCAAAACCTGTGTGTTTGGGCCCCAGCTTGCTTGGTGGAAAGCTTTAGGGGTCAGGCTTGGCAGGAAGCCTTGGGTTATTGTGATGTGCTCTTGAAGAGGATTGTGGGATACCTATGTCTTCCTTTTCCTCCACTTCTTGGCTATGAGGTAAATGAGCTTTATCTGCTCTGTGTTCTCATCATGACATTATGACTCAAGATACAAAAGCAAAAGCACAAACTGACCATACAGGGACAGCTCCCAAACAGATGTAAGTGCATTCCCGTTTTAAAGTTGATTATGGGGCTGGCAAACAGCTCAGAGTAAAGGTGTGTGCTGCAGTGTCTGATGCCCTAAGTTTGATCCCAGGAAGCCACATGATGGAGGGAGAGGATTGATCCCCTTTGTCAGGAAGAGGATAACTACCGACAACACAAGTATTTAATAAGTCAATAAAATATTGAAAGACAGAATGATAACCATGTCAGAATTATCCTTTAGGAAAGAAAGGAAGGAAAGAGGAGAGAGAAGGAAGGAGGGGAGGAAAGAAGAGTGGGAAGAAGGGTGAGAGGAAGGGAGGGAGGAAACGGAGGGAAGGAATTGGTTCTGTATACCAGCCCAAAAGCTCACGGCTAGGGAGGCTGTCTTAGTCACTGCTCTATTACTGGAAAGACACACCATGACCAAGGCAACTCTTATAAGAGAAGACATTTAATTGGGGCTGGCTTACAGTTTCAGAGGTTTAGTCCATTATCATCATAGCAGGAAGCATGGCTGCACTCAGGCAGGTGCTGGAGAAGTAGCTAAGAGCTACATCCTGATGTGTAGGCAAAGAGAAATAGTAGTGGGCCTGGCTTGGGTTTTTAAAACCTCAAAGCCCACTCCCAGTGACTCACAAGGCCATATTTCCTAATCTTTCTAATCCTTTCAAACAGTCCTGGTGACTGAGCATTCAAATATATGGGTCTATGGGGCCATTCTTTTTTTTTGGGGGGGGGTGTTTCGAGACAGGGTTTCTCTGTGTAGCCCTGGCTGTCCTGGAAGTCACTCTGTAGACCAGGCTGGCCTCGAACTCAGAAATCCCAGAAATCCGCCTGCCTCTGCCTCCCAAGTGCTGGGATTAAAGGCGTGCGCCACCACTGCCACCACCGCCAGGCTGTCACCATTCTTATTCAAACTACCACAGAGGTCATAGGTCTAGGGGGAACCTATTGTTTTGCTCAAAGGTCATATTGTCAAACTGCCTTCTAAAGTACATGGCGCGCGCGCATGTGTGCGCACGTGTGCGTGTGTCTGTTTACGCTTATATATTAGTGCTGCTTTCAATCTTGGTTGGAGAAGCTTCTTTTGCAGTGAGCAAAGAGGTCAATGCAGAGACTCATATTGCTGGGATTCAGAAATCACCACACAAGACACATGGACACCGATCTCAGACATGATAAAAGTTTATTAAATGCCTAATTCAGACTGATGGGTTAGGGTCATAGAGAGGACTCAGGAGCCAGACTGTGATGTTGGTTTGTTCTTAGGTCAGGCTTTTTATAGGAAAACCACGTGTAGAAGGCAAGTGAGGTGTGTGTGTGTGTGTGTTACATTTTGCCTGACTAGACAGAGTATCTTCAGCTGACCTTTAAGCTGATTGGTCCTCGGTGAGATGAGGTGGAGGTTAAGGGTTTTCCAGAGTACTGAGAGAGCAGAACATGGATAATACAACCATAGCACTGTGACCTCTTAGGAGAATTTTCAATGTCAGCCACAAAATAAATACTTCTGGGAAGCAGAGTCAAGAACCTGAACTTAATTTCACACTTTGAGCAAAATGGAGACTAAATACAAAATGGCTACAGTCATGTTAAAAAGAGCAGGCCTCAACAATTGGTCGGGGCTGGAGAGATGGCTCAGTGGTTAAGAGCGCTGGCTGCTCCTTCAGAGATCCTGAGTTCAATTCCCAGCAACCACATGGTGGCTCACAGCCATCTGTAATGGGATCCAATTTCCTCTTCTGTAATGCAGGTGTACATGCAAGAGAGCACTCGTATAATAAACAAACAAACAAGTAAATAAATATTTTAAGGAAACCAACATAGTTGGTCAAATAATTTATATAATCACATGACCAAACTCATGTATTTGCTGAGAGTAGTGGCCATGAGTACTCCATCCTAAAAGAGACACCATTGTCATCACCTCCAAAGCTCAGGGAACATCATGGAAGAACGGCAGGAACGATGCAGGAGTTAGAGGATGGTGATGGTGAGTGCTGTGTGTGTGAGTGCTGTGTGTGTGCTGTGTGGCTGTGT
>JANHMN010000004.1:6010385-6039994 GCA_030674055.1 Rhabdomys pumilio
TGCTGTGTGTGTGAGTGCTGTGTGTGTGCTGTGTGGCTGTGTGTGTGAGTGCTGTGTGGGTGTGAGTGCTGTGTGTGTGTGAGTGCTGTGTGAGTGTGTGTTGTGTGAGTGCTGTATGTGTGAGTGCTGTATGTGTGAGTGATGTGTGAGTGTGAATGTGAGTGTTGTGAGTGTGTGTAGGTACTATGTGAGTGTTGTGTGAGTGCTGAGTGAGTGTGAGTGCTGTGTGAGTGTTAGTGCTGAGTTAGTGCTGTGTGAGTGTGTGTTGTGAGTGTGAGTGCTCTGTGTGTGTGTGTGTGTGTATGTGTGTAAGTGCTGTGAGTGTGAGACTCTGGGCCTGATTCAGGCTCTGAATGTGTCTGACCACTGGGCTAGACGAACCCTTGCACAGTCCTGTCCTGTCCGCCTCTGCTCTCATGACTTAAAACCCTCCTGTGGAGACTCACCTTCCCTGAGACATTTCCATTTGGATTTACCCTAGTGGTATTTCTAGGGAAGGAGACTGGTTTTAGATTTTGGAGATAGATTCTTAAGTGTCCCAGGCTAATCTGGAATCCAGTATGTAGCCAGGGATGACCTTGGACTCCTAAATCTCCTTCCTTCACCTTCCAAGCTAGGATTCCAGGGCTGTGCAGCCACACCTGGCTTAGCCCTCAGAACATCTTGACTTCAAACCTCAGGATTCTGGGTATTTGTCATTAACTCTGACCACACAGGTGTCATTCATGCAGATGAGAACGCACTGGCAGGGGTGGAGACCTGTTCTGATCATTCCTGTATCTGGAGTGGTTCTTAGCTTACGTTCCTACCTTCTGCCCTTGTTCCCACCAAACTGTGACCCTTGGGGGTCAGTGGATCCAGTGGGCATCTTCCTCTGGCCCTTTCCTTGTGGTTCCCATGCAACCCCTAACTTCTGTAAACACCCAACTCACTCTCACACAAATGAAGTCTGAATCCAATCTCAAAAAAGCTCTGGGGCCTACCTTCCTCCAGGGCTCCCCAACTCTTCTGTGGGACAGATGGGGTGATTCTCTAGACTGTATGTGTGACTTGGCCTGAGGCTCTGCTCTGCCCACGGGCTGCCCATCACACTCAGATCCTTCCTGCGGCCTCAGTGTTCCATGGCATCCCTTCCCTGTCTCCTTTTCTGGCTTTCTCATTCACCTCTTTCCCGGAGCCCGGTGTTTACCAGCTGGTTTCTCCCTTCTCCAGTCACACCCAGAACTGCTAGGGACTCGGTGTTCTAACACCAGGGTTACCGTGATTGTTTTTCAAAGCTGGGGATGGAACCTAGGGCCTTGTATCTGCCAGGCTCTGACACAGCTACACACTCAGGCTCCAGGATTATCATAATAACCAAGTTCAGACTCGGTGTGGTTCTCAAAACTTAAAGGGTCACTGAGTATGGTAGAACTCCTATTTAATCCCAACACTCGGGAGCCAAAGGCAGGCAGATCTGAGTTCAATGCCATCCAGGCCAGCCAGGGATTCCTAATGAGGTCCTGTATCCACACTCCCCATGCACCAAAGACTTATAAGCTCTCTTATAGCCCTGCAACTTCCTGGGTTTCTTTCAAGATCAAGTCTTAAATTATATGTGAGTTCATGCCAAGGTTTCCAACTCTAATCGACTGCCACATGGAATATTCCAGAATCTATACCATTGGCACTCTTCCACAGTGTGCCATCCACTCATGTAAGTGTCCTCTCCTCTGTGTTTGACTTGTGGGTTTACGCAGTCTCGAGAGGAGCACTTATCCCCAAGCACATCAACACAGCAGAGTACCAAACACATGCATCACTGAGCTAGACGCTTCGAGCATATGACGTCATTTAGCCCTGCAGCAGCCACATGGGACGTGTTCTGTCTCTTCCACTTTTAGTTGCAGCACAGAAAAGCTAAGTGACTTGGCATTTTGCATAGTTAATGGCAGAGTCAAGATTTGAACCAGGGAGTTGATTTGCAGCACGCGTAGCTTTTGCTACCCTGCCTTAATGCTCTGGGAACAGGCCGAGCTACCAGCTCCCATCCAGAGAATATTGGATTCATGGATGAAACACACACACACACACACACACACACACACACACACACACACACACACTGTTCAATATCAACCTGCCTTTCGGGCGCCTCCAGTCTACCATGGCTAGCGTGTCCCAGTATTCCAAGCTCAACGTTCTATCTGCGGTCAACTTGAGTTGCTCAGCCGCCTTCCGTTCCAGCTCAACACCCCAGATTCCAGCCTGGAAAAGTGACCTATGGTCGCTCCACCCGAGATCTCACACGTCTGATTGGCTTTTCTCCCTCTCAAGCTTCCTGAAAACATCTTTCCTTCTGGGGGTGGGTGTGCGTGGGTGGGGTGGGGGTAGGAACCGGAAGTCCCGCCTATTCTGCCCAGCTCATTGGCCACTAGCATCTTTATTGATGGGTCAAAAATCAATTGGGGAATAGGACCTTGGCAACCAAACCATCCCTTCAGATTCGAGGCTCTCCTGGCTCCAGGTGCTACTGTTCTTGTGAGCAGAATCCACAGTGGTACCGCAGTGCCCAGCTCCCCATTCTGACAGCACCACTCCTCAGCATTCAGCGAGTCCGTCCTGCAGCATTTGCTCCCTGTGTGTCAGACTGCTCTTGTCAGTTGCATAACTAGATGCGGAAGAATCTTTGTTATATACCAGTAACAACTGCTCCAGATTCCCATAGCTTTCCCTGTTATCCTGACTGCTCTCGTTCTAACCATAGAAGACACCACATCCCACAGCCCACTTAGGACCTCCTTTCTCAAACACCCCAAGGCTTTCTCTATACTTTTGTAACCTCTCCCTCTCCTCCCCCTCCCGCCTCTTTCTCAGACTTCAGTTCTGCTATGTTTATGTAAGAACAACCCATCCCTTCCATTTCCCTTCCTGTAGCCCTGTCTTCAGACCCCCTTGGTGTTTGTCACGCAACTGCAAACATGCAGAGTCTCCCCCACCTAACACACAACACTTCACATCTTTGCAGCTCTCTCCCAGCCCTTCCTTCAGCAGGGAGTCTCTTTGCATCTCCCCCGTGCCAGATCCTGCTCTGGGGAGACCAGCCACCCTCGGCAGCAGGGTCACCCCTATGGCCTTCCTCTGCTCGAAGAGAACTGGTCTGTCTTGGTGAGAAGTGATCAGGTCTGTTTTATTGGCTATACAGAATAGTATCGTTTACAGTTAATAATTCGCACTCAGTGTGTCTGTTTCCCAAACGGTCTGTGCCCCAGCTTTGTGACATGGCTGGGTCGGGGAAGAGGATGACATCAGTCCTGGGCAGATGCCAGTGGCATCTCCAAGTCCATGGGAGCCACACAAGAGTCAGTTTTGCTCGTAAAATATGATCATCACAGTCTTTGGTTGTGCAGTAACTGGTCTTGCAGTAACTCTTTTTGTTGGAAAAGCGATGTTACAAGACCCTCACCATAGTCAACCCAGCAAAGGCGAAGGATGGCTCTGCATGTGATCAAGAGCCTAGGACAGCAGAAACGCACAAACGCCAGTCAGATGTTTCCACTGAGTGGAGGCTGGTGACAGAGCTGACATTCCTCACCAGGCTCATCTCCCTTCCAGTGTCACAGACAAGGATCCAGAACCAAAGTCTAGACAGGAGGTCCATGCAGACTGGCCACGCTGGCTGGTGGCCTGGCTCTGCTAAGGTTTCGAGGTAGCAGGTGGGAGGTTGTTAAGCTCCGCCTCCTTCCCCGGATGTATGTCCGACACCTTGTTCTTCTTGGCAAAAATCTGGTTGATCTCAACAAACGTCCTGCCCTTGGTCTCTGGGACGATCATGAAGATGTAGACGGTAGTGAGGAGACATATGGTTGCAAAGATGATGAAGCTGTAGGGACCAAGGCCCACCTGTGGGGAGAGGGGCCGGCATGGTTAGGTGTGCTACAAGGTTCTGGCTTGGTAGCTTGGGGATGTGGGTGATGCTGGAGCCTCGGGTCCCACTCACTTGAATGAATGGGAAGATGAGCCCGACGGTGAAGTTAGAGAGCCAGTGGACGCTGCCTCCGATCATGTAGGCGGCTGGCCGGGAGGACTGCAGGAAGATCTCAGTGATGAACAGGGCAGGGATGGGACCTGAGAGAGGGAGGGCGGAGGGATGAGAGAGAGGCGTGAGAGGGAAGGGGTAGAGAGAAGAAGAAGATGGAAGGAAAGGTAAATTAGGGGAAGACACTTTCCCAGATGGCACAGTGACTCACAAGGGTCCTTGAACCCACGGGTGTTTTGGCGCCCTAGCTACCTGGCCATGGGGGCAGTGAGTATCTGCAAGACACAAGACTCTGTGAGGTAGCTAACTGAGGATGTTCATAAGGATGTCAGACATGATGGATGGACGGCAGAGGCTGTGACAGATGGATGGCAGAAGCTGCCTGTGGAGTTCACTCTGTCAATCAAACATGGCAGCACTGTCAACCTATCCTGTGCGAAAAGGAGCGAGGGAGATGCCACTTGGGGGTCACATCCACCCTCCCTGGGGATTCTCAGGGAGTATCGTTAAGGATCAGGATGTGGGTCACTGAAACCGAAAAACTAGCCAAGGGATACATACTGGGCCCCAGGGCATGTCCTATGACGTAGACAATGACACAGACGATGCTGATATAGGGCATCCAGGAGATGGTGTTCTGTAGGGGTGGAGAGACAGGTAGTTAGTATGTAGCAATGCAAAGTCCGGCTGGGGCGGAAGCCTCGGGGACCTCAGGGCAGAGATGGTGCCAGAATGTGGAAGGAGCTCCTGCAGCGACTCTGCCGCACAACTTGATGAGATCTTAGAAGTCACCTGAGGGGGAGCTGGATTCACTGGGGGAAGGACACATGGTCCCTTGACATCTGACAATGGCTATACTCGCTAGAGCACACTCATGCTGGTGCCTAGTCTCTTTACTATGGTAAAAACATAGGCTGGGGAAAGCATGTGTGCCACTTCTGAGCAGAGTCACCAGCTCAGCTGGCATATGCTGTGTTAATCTCTTCCTCTGGCCTTTAAAGGGGCAGGACTTTTGCTAGACCTTGTAGCTAAGTTACTAACATGCTTTGAGCTCATGGACAAGTTTGTATTTAACCGGTCCTCCTACTGTGTGCTCAGCCTGGATAAGTATACTCTCCCATTAAGGCAGCAATGAGACCGACCTGACTATGCCTTGATTCCCTATGCAATCAGCTCTTGAAAGCCAAGCCGGGCGGTGGTGGCGCACACCTTTAATCCCAGCACTTGGGAGGCAGAGGCAGGTGGATTTCTGAGTTCGAGGCCAGCCTGGTCTACAGAGTGAGTTCCAGGACAGCCAGGACTACACAGAGAAACCCTGTCTCAAAAAACAAAAAAAACAAACAAAATAAAACAAAACAAAACAAAAAAGCTAAGCCAAATTGTCGCTTTAATCTCGCACTTGTACATGGGGGGCACGTGTGTGTACACATGTGTTTGTGCATGTGTGCAAGTGTGTGAGTGTGTGTACGAGTGTGTGTGCGTGTCTGTGTGTATTGTGGTAATCATTTGTTGAAAGTGACCCATAGGCTAAAAGCAAACTTGAACAACAAATATCCTACGTGTGTTGGAAGTAACATGTGGATATGGGTTGATAGCTTCTGTGTGTGGTTTTGGATAATATTCTAGTCCATTTGGGATCAATGTATAATGTCTTTCCCTTGTAAAACTCTATTAAAATTTTCTGTAAAAATAGCTTGAGGCCAGCCTGGTCTACATAGTGAGTTCCAGGACAGCCAGGACTACATAGAGAGACCCTGTCTCAAAATAAGAGACAGGCATCTGAAACACACACAACACAGGCCACAGGCTGTAAACTACAGACAGGTGGGAGACGCAGATGAGAGAAAGAGAATTCCAACATGGCCTCATTCTTGGTTTAAAGAGCCCTGATAGGGTCTCCTCTCCTCTCATTTCTCGATGTGACACCACCTTCCCTGGGGTTCCCTAAGTGGAGGATCAGCACGGTGCTCCTTACCTGCAGTGCCAGCGCGATCGTAAGCACCACGCAGGCCGTGAGGCAGGTGGAGAAGCCGATGAGGAGTAGAAACCGCCGTCCCCAAAGCTCTACCACGAAGATCTGGGGGTGTGGGGAGGAAGACTGTGAGCTTCTAGGTGTCCTCATGGGACACGGCACCCCTACTAAAGGCAGGCTGCCACCACAGGAATAGCCCTCACTATCCCTCAGCCAACTTTTGAGGGGCCAGGAGGAGTGTGTGCCCAGCCATTGGTGTGTGAATGAATGTACACGCATGCCCAGAAGCATGCGTCGGTGGGTAGCCATTGTGGAGGTGCAGCTGGGTTACTAGGCCCCAGATGTTCACTCTTAAATGAGAGCTCACATCAAGAGCCTCAGTCCTGGGGTTTGAAGCTTCTGGCTTCCTGCAAAGAAGAAGCCAGGCACTGGAGTAAACTTGAGAGATTCTGTCTGCATGGGGACGGGCTGGCTCCTCTGCACAGGAGCCAGGTCTCACTCAGGATCCTAAGCAGCGAGTCATGAGCTCCCTGCAAGGCCTGTGCAAAGACCCTAAACTTTGCCATGGTCAGCAGACCCAGATAGAAGAGGTCAGGGCACACTGTGGGAACTCTGTTAGGGGTCCATGGCTGCCCCACACACACACTAGAGTCAGGGGTATGCTTACAGCACAGCTTTGAGGCTCAGGTGTCAGAGTCCAGGGGGCATGTTACAGTCCAAAGGCCCAGCTCCATTCAAGGCTGGGAGCTTTTACACTCCTCAGATATCCCTCCACCCTAGTGTCTTAAGAGACCGTTACCTCACAGAGACTCACCGTGAGGATGGTCATGAACACATTGACGGCCCCTGTCCCAACCGTCACGTACTGGACATCATTGCTCTTCACACCTGCACTGAGGTAGATCTGGTCAGCATAGTAGTAGATCTGGAGGAGAAACCATGGGGTTTGCCAGAGGGCCCTGAGCGCAGGACGGCCAATGGCCCACTATACCCCAACCCTTCAAAGATACATGGGAGAATCATCGTCAGCACTGGGTTGCACGCCGCTTTCTGCCCTCCCAAGCTCACGGGCTGCCAGGGCTGCCCGTACCGCGTTCACTCCTGACAGCTGCTGGCCAGCCATGAGGACAATCGTGGAGATGAGTTGCCAGCGGAGGGACTGCATAGTGAACAGCTTCCACACAGAGACGAAGCCCTCCGCTTTCTCGGCCTCATCCTCCTTCCGGATCTCCTCCATCTCTAGGCTCACATCTTTCCAGCCTCGGAGGGTCTGTAGGGCTGAGGGAGAGATGAGCAGAGAGCATGAACTCAGAGCTGAAGAGCCCGGGGACTCAGGGTCAAGAGAAAACCACTAGAAACCTCACCTTTCTGAGCAGCTAACTCATTTTTCTTCTGAATCAGCAGGTAGCGGGGGCTCTCAGGAAAGAAGGGGAGGAGGAGGAGCTGAAGGCCCGCAGGGACTCCGGTTAGACCCAGGAGAATTGGCCAGCCTGCAAGCAAGGGTCTATGGTCACAAAAGCACTGGAGATGTGGAGACCTTTTTCTCCACTCTGAACTGTGCCAGGTACCCTGTGACATCGCCCTGAGGGAGGATGAGGGCTCTTTAGGGACTAAGTTTGACTTTTTCAGTGGATGTCTGGTGGCTATTTATACAGTGGCTGAGGCATGACTAACCACGGCACACGGAGGAGCTGGGCAAACAAAAACATCTGGTGATGCCAAATGTGGGCACGGACATGAGCAAAAGGCAAGCCTCCATGTGCCATTAAACAGACCTGCGCTGTCCTTTAGAGACCAGCTGGCTGGAGTGAACTGAGACCCATCCCACCATCCCACCCCAGGTATATGTCCAGAGACGCTTGTGTGGGCCACAAGGTCACCTGAACTAGACTGGTCAGCGCTGTGCCGATAAACTCAGAAACAAGAGCAACAGTGATGCAAACGCCCATTATATTCCACAGAGTGGTCACAGTAGCCATCCCGTGATCCTAGGAAGTAGCTGGATTCTGAGGAAAACAACGATGGCCTGAACAGATCTGTCCAGTGTGGTATGGGGCGTAAACACTCAGTGTCTAGTGAATGCCCTTACATCACGTTAAGAAGCAGGTGAAAACCCACGCCACCATCTCCAAAGGTGATGAGCCTGGACCCAAGGCAAGAAGACAACAAGGTTTAGGTCAGCCCAGTGATTGCATTCAGTCATTGCTGCTGAGGGGCTCACAGTAGCCTTGGGATGCAAAGCAACTCTCTCTTGAGCTCTCTCTTGACCTGGGGGTGGTCTCAGGGCATCTGGTTTCTTTGTCTTTATGTTTACTGAGAATCATGCATGATGTGCTCACAATAAAAACAGCTATATAATGGTATGGACGGACGGCTCCGGCTGAGAGCATTTGCTACTCTTGCAGTGGATCTGGATTCAGTTTCTAGCACCCAGACAGACAGTAGCTCACAGACACCTGTAAGGGGAATCTCCTGACCTCTTCTGGCCTCCAAGGGCACCAGGCACGCACATGGTGCACAGACAGACTTCATGTAGGCAAAACACCATTTGCATAGAAAATAGAATAAATGGCTACCAAGACAAACGAGCAGTTCTGTCCCCTGCTAGAGTCATCACTGGCTCTCTTGCCTTTTCTCCTGTGCTCTGGGCCAGTGATGTCATAGGCATATGTGTGCCAGCCACCAGTCAGTCACAAAGTAGCTCATACCCTCCTTACGGCCCCCTTAGCGGGTGGGAACCAGTTCGGCCCCATTTTACATGCAGAGCAGAGTCTGGGCCCTTTGCTGAGAGAGCACTTAGTTCTTTGGGAGCAAAGCTGTATGCACACAGGCTGAATCTGGCTGCTTGTGATTGCATGGCTGGTTCTGCTCATCCAATCTGAGGAGGTCATAATCACCTGACAGCTGGCGAATAGCCAATCATGTGTTTCCTTTTGATATGGGTCTCATGTAGTCCAGGCTGGCCCAGAACTCGTCTTCCTGTCTCAGCCTCCTGAGGGCTGGGATTAGAGACGTACGTGCACCATGACGCCCAGTTCCGTGCACTGTGGGTTTCGAGTTTCTACCTGTTTTATTACATTGACTTATTTGTTTTATGATATGTGTGTAGAAGAGGGAGAGAGAGAGGGAGGGAGGGAGAGAAGGGAGATAGAGGAAGTGAGGAAGAAAGAGAGAAAGAGAGATAGGGAGGGTGGGAGAGGAAGAGGGAGGGAAAAATACCACAGAGATCATACACCTGTCAGAGACAACTGTGACATCACTTTCCTCTGCACATTGTGGGTCCTCGGGTCATCCAATCGGGAAACAAGTGCCTCTACATCCTGAACCATCTCTCTCTCTTTCCTTCTCTCTCTTTCTCTCTCTCTAAGAAAATAGAATGTTACTCAGGCTGGCCTCAAACCTACTGTGTGTCTCAGGCTGACTTTAAGTCCGTCAGACTCTTTTCTTTATCTTCTGAGCCCCAGGATCACAGCCATGCGCCACTATGTCTAACTAACTCCCCTGGTCTTTTGTAGTTGATTCTGTAAAAGAGAGACAGGCCAGGAATACCCTCGTTTAACTGTGATCTTCCTCAAGACACACGTGAGCCTCTGAACCTTCACCCCATCTCATAATCCATTGCTCCTGGCCAAGAAATTGGCTGATTTCACCTAGAATATGAGTGTCACCCAACGTCAAGTTCGGCTTCTGGCTGAACCACCACTTTCTAGGCTGGAGCAGTGTCCTCCCACCTCCTGCTGCCCCTTGATCAGAACTGAGCCCCAGATCAGCATGGGACCCTATGCCTTGCTCCCCCTGCCCTGTCTGTGACAAGTGCTATGGTCTCATCTCCCATGTGAGCCATGGTCACCAGCCCCTGGGCCCCTCCTCCCAGTCCCCTACCTTGCAACCCTCCTGATCAAGGCACCAAGGATTGCCAGACACTGACCCACTGTGCGGCTTTAACCACGGGTGCCCTCTTCCTGTGCCTCCTCGCACTGCGCCACCTGCTGGCAGTCATGTTATAGCGGAGCAGCTGTCCTAAGCCAGGGGTCAGGTTAAACCCTAGCCTTGGACGGCAGGGAAGTCACAGACAGGGTGGAGGTCTAACATGCCACTCCCTTTTCAGTTCCCTAAAACTAAAAGCACAAAGGATTTCAACATTCTTGTCTCCTCTGCCCAGGCCTAGAATGTTCTCTTCTGGACAGAATGGTCCCTTCCCTCCTGCGCAGTGCAATGCAGCACAGACTCTGCTCCTGCTGCCTGGGGCTCCCTGAGACTCAACCCTAGTCCATTCGTTTTAGGTCCCGGCTCCTAGGGATAACATGGCATCTTGATGAAGGTGTCCTGGTCACGTGCAGGGAGGACAGGAAGACAGGGGAGCATGGCAAAGCAACACAGAGCCAGGCTCAGGCTGCAGGGTCTGAATCTTAACAGGATTTTGCACTTGTTTCCAATTTGCCAAGTCTCAGGTTCTGTATCTGTAAAATGGGTGTGTTTAAAGTACATGATCTCCTGGGGCCGCTGGGAGGAACAGATAAACTATTAGAGAAGACGTGTCTCTCAGGCCCCAGCTGGCGTGAGCATTGTGACTGGTCTCCCTCCCAGAAGCTTAAGGCTCAAAAAGAAAGACAGGAAGGAAGGGGAAAAAAAGAGAAGAGAGGGGCATAGGGCTGGGCCCAGTTGGTAGTGTTTGCCTAGCATCTGCATGGATCTCTGGGTTTGGTCTCCAGCACTGCAAAAAACAAAAAGCAGTTGTGGTCCTGCCCACCTGTAATCTCAGGACTTGTTGGGTGGAGGCAGGAGGATCAAGGTCACTCTGACGACCATGTGAGTTTGAGGCCAGCCTGGCTTACATGAGACCTTGTCTCAACAACGAAAAAAAGTGTCTCAAGACAGAGAAAGAGGAGGTAACGATGCCGCTTATCAGTAGATGTATGCCTTCTGAGAGTGGGGACGGTCACTTAGCAGTTGGGGGAGGGGGAAATAGGCCCTTCATGTTCAGTTGAGACGCCTTGCTATCTTCTAGAAGGAAATTGTCACCACGTTTGTTTGTTCAGGTAAAACTGTATAGTGAGCAGTTTGTGGACGAAGGACAGTCTTCATTGGACAGAATAGGGAAGTCAGCCGGCAGAAGCCTCCAGTAATGGTGCTAGGTAGGTAGGGGCTTTGGGGAGAGAGGAGAGGGGGTGGGGCCTCTTCTCACCATCCTCATTTGCCAAGAGACTCCGAAGGCCGAACAGCTGGGCCACGAGGATGCCGACAGTGATGAAGAGCTGGGGAACCACTCCAAGAGCCCCTCGCAGGTTTTTAGGGGCCAGCTCCCCTAAGTACATAGGGACCACGTTGGAAGATATACCTGGAAGGAGAGTGGAGTCAAGAATACAACCAGGAAGGCTGGAGAGATGGCTCAGCAGTTAAGAGCACTGGCTGCTCTTCCAAGGGCCAGCGGTGGCTCACAACCATCTATAATGAGATCTGGTGCCCTCTTCTGGTGTGCAGGCATACATGCAGGCAGGACACTGTATGCATAATAAATAAATCTTAAAACACACACACACACACATACACAACCAGGAAAATGTCTGGTAGAAGCCAACTGTGTCTTCAAAAACTCAATGTATCTGGCCAGGTGAGCTATCTAGTCTGCCCTGCCACTTAAAACGGGGATAATTCAGTTGGTAAGTGCTTGCTGTGCAGGTAAGGGGAACTGAGTTCAGTTCCCAGAACCCACATAAAGCTGGGTGTGAGAGTACATACTGGTAATCCCCATGCAGGGGGTCCGGGAGCTCGAAGGCCAGCAGCCTGGCCTGACCAATGAGCTCCAGGTTCAGTGAGAGACCCTGTCTCAAAAATATAGAGAGCCTCCCAGAGGTGGGCCTCTAGCACACCCTGCCTCTCACACATACCCTCCCATAACACAGTGAATGAATGAATGAATGAATGAATGAATGATTGGCCCTTGCAAACACCTCTTCTAATTTTTACTCTCTTAAACATCAAGGAAAAAAATCACATGGACAAAGCTCCTGACAGGAATATTCGGCTCTTGACTACTGTGTTACCTGGGGGTGCAGCTCAGCCAGAGCCCATAGCCCTGCTCCTCACTGGTCCCTGAAGAGGATTAGACACACCCCTCTCCTTTGCCTCAGGGAGAAAAGAATCAGTCACAACAGCCCTGCCCACTGGCTTACTTTCTGGGGAGAGCACTTGACAATAAACCCCTGCCTAAGGCAGCTAACACACATAGCAGGCAGAAGGTTAGTTTCAGCCAGCCTGGGATACACAGAGACACCATGCCTTAGAAAAACTTCGAGTGGCAAGTTAGCTCAGAAGAAAAGCTTAAAATGTAAAAAAACAACAAATTTCAATATATATATGTATGTATACATCATATACATATACATATAAATCTGCATTTCTGAGATTTATGTAGGCTGAGGATACTCTGAACCCCACTATGTAATCTGTTTTAAAAGGCTTATTTATTTATTTTAGTACTGTGATTTGGCATGTGTGTTTTGTGGGTGTGTTTACAGACATGTCAGACCCCCCTGGGAGCTGGAGTTATAGGTAGGTGGTGGTGAGCTGCCCAACCTGGGTACTAGGGACTGAACTGAGCCATCTCTCCAGCGCCCTCACCCGCTATGTAATCTTGTAAAATTTCTCATCATGTCAAAATATGACTCTTTTAAGAACAGACGATGCTAGGGGCTGGTGGGATGGCTCAGTGGGTAAAGGCACCAGCTGCCAACCCTCGTGATCTGAGTTCAGTTTGCAGGATACGCATGGTGGAAGGAGAGGCAAATGCTCGCTTCCCCATACAAAATAAACAACTAAATATAAAAAAAAAAAACGAGAAACAAAAACACAAGAGCCGGAGAGGTGGCTCAGCAGTTAAGAGAACTGGCTGCCCTTGCTGAGGTCCCGAGTTCAGTTCCCAGCGCCCTTACAGGCGGCTCACAAGCACCAGTAACTCCAGCTCCACTGGATCCGACTCTCTTCTGGCCTCTGCAGGCTCCTGCACTCATGTGCTCACACCTCCCCCAACCTGCTCCCTTCCCCAGTTCAACAATAAAATAAATATTAAAAAAAAGTATGGGGGGGGGCAGGGAGATGAGTAGAGTGCGTCTCTAGTGTGCACAGGGCTTTGGGTTCCGTCCCGAGTACAAAAGTAAGAAGGTAAGGAAGCTTGCGATTTAACTTAAAAAGGAAAAAAAAAAAAAAAAAAAAAAGAGGGCCAGGCAAGATGCTCCACCAGGTAAAGGCTCTTGATGCAAAACCCAAGAACCTGGTTTTCATCCCGGGACCCACACACACAGTGGGAGGAGAGAGCTGACTCCTGCCAGTTATCCTCTGACCTCCAAGCAGGGAGTGGCATACGTGTGCCCCTCACTTACACAAACACACTCAATAAATAAACATAAAAAGTAACAACGACGACAAAATGAGAACTGGTACAAAAGTCTGGTAGGTACGTCTGGATTAAGTACATTTACGTGTCCAGAAGCAATCTCTAATTTGTATATTTTTGTTGGGGAGGGGTCTTGTAATGTAGCCCATGCTAACCTCAAACTGGAAGTCCTCCGGTCTCAGGCCCCCAGGGCTAAAATTACAGGGATGCAGCTTGCAGACCAAAGTGGGAAGACCCTAGAGTTGGATTGGGGGAGGGGCGTGGCATGGGGAGGGGCGTGGCGTGGAGGGAAGGGCGTGGCGTGGAGGTGGGGTGGGGAAGCAGTTGTAACGTCTGCATTCCTTCTGGCCCGGAAAGCCTTCAGTCCTCTTGCCAAGGAGTTGATCAACAACAAACCCATGAACTGTGAGCCTCCAGAAAGCAAAGCTCAGCTACCTTTGCTCACTAGTCACGGCTGGGCTGTTTACTTCGTTCTCGGGTGAGCTATGTGGCTGGTACAGGTGGTCTAAGGAGCTTTCCAGAAGCTGCTTGTCGTCTACTGCCACGGCTAACTGAACACAGGGGCAACTCTGAAAATCCAGCCGGCTGGGTAGTGATTCTGCAGCAGATTACCAGAGCCCTCTGACTGGACTTCACCCAAGTAGCCACTGGGCTCCTCCCTCCCGCGGGCCTCCCTCCCACGCCCCTGTTGCCTGCGGTGCTGATAATGGAGCCACTGGCTGCTGCCTCGTGCGATGGCCATGTGTGATGCACACGTGCCACTGTGCACTTCCTGGGAAACACCCCTAGAGGAGGTCACCCAGATGGTTCTCAGTCCTGGGGCTGGTGGGTGGTTTTGTAATGTTGTTGTCCGTTTATACTTATTTACTGTATAACTATAATTTATCATCTGTCTCATAAAAACAACAACAAAAAATCCAAATGTCTGCCATTAAGACAGGCATTAAAGTGATTTGCAAAGATGTGGAATAATGTCACCCTTCTTATGAAACTTTTGTTAAAAGTCTACTTTTTTGCTTGTTTGTTTTTTTTTTTTAAAGAGGCAGCATGGTCGGTAGAAGAGCCTGGCCTTAAAGTCTTGAAATTAGCACACCTGGCAGCTGTATTGTTTTGTTTTGTGGCTAATTATCTTTCATGAAAACTTTGTATGTGTGTGTGTGTGAGAGAGAGAGAGAGCGCATGCACGCACACACAGATCCTCTTTGGTCTGCACATGTGAGCCATGGCACAGGAGTACCACACTCCTAAATAAATATGCAAATGGATAAAACGAGACCAACATTCACTAGAAGAATGCTTTTTGAAGTATAAAGGTTGGAATTTCCACACCCCAACCCCACAAAGGTCATAGCCGGGTGTGCTAATGAACCTGTAATCCTACCACTTGTGAGGCTGATGCAGGAGGATTGCTAGAAGTTTGAGGTCAGTGTGCGCTACAGAATGTCTCAAAAGCGAACACAAGCAAATCAAAACAAAACAATCAAGGTCTTGCTACATATAAACCTGTCAGGCTAGCCTCAAACTGGTAATCCTCCTGCCTCAGCATGGCAAGTATTAGAGCCCCCATAGCCACAGGTTAGGATGTATTTCTCTGTGTGTGTTGTGAATGAAGCCAGGGCCTTGATCTGGAAGAGTAAGTGTCCTGCCACTCAGCTCTGTTCCCCGCCCTTTTTGTTTTGCTTTGAGACAGGGTTCGCCCAAGCCAACGGAGAGTCCAAGCCAACCTTGAACTTCCAAGCCTCTTGCCTTTGCTTATCAAGTAGCCGATACCATAGGTGTATGCCACCAGGACCAGCATCTGTCAAAATTTTTAAATTACATTCATTTTCTCTATTCTATAGTTGGTCCCTCAGGGGGAAGGGAAGCCTCAGCATGGGCCCGCCGAGGTACCGCCTTCCCCCACACCTTACCACGCCTTCACCAAACTTATTCCTGGTTCCTCTCTCTTTTTATAAAACATAACAGCAAGTACTTTTACTTGATGAGCCATCTTACCAGCCCTAATTGTGGAATTTCAGCTGTGATTTATTGGTCAGAGTTGCTATTATTATTATTATTATTATTATTTATTATTACTATAAACCTATCCTCATGATCAATGGAAAAGAGACTGTACCAGCTCACAGCTGACAACTTCTGGAAGTTTTCTATTTCTTGAAAAGTTTTTGCAGGGAAAACCAAAGGCAAAGACCAGCCAGATGAAGCCATGACCTATGACTGCCCAGGCGTTCTCAGGGGCGGGTTGGGGGTGGGGAGCATGACTCAGTACTGAATGAAGTTTGCCCAAGGGCTATAGGTTTCTCCACAATATGATTACAACCCCCCCTCCACACACACACTCCCATCCTATAGTTCTACACTTTGGCTAGCCTGAGCTAACTATTATAGATCAGGTTGTCCTCAGTGCTGGACCAAAGGTGTGCACCACCTCTGGCAAACACCAGCTTCTAGTCTTTTCTGTCTGCTAATGGACTTGGGGGATTTGCTTACCTCCAGCCAAAATCATCCCTCCACCCCTGTCCCACATTTGGAAGGACAGAAGGTCTCTCTGACACCAACTAGGAGATGCAGGAGGACAGTGTTCAGGAGGTGCTCACCCTGCTTCTGAAGGACCCTGAGAATGGGAAGGCAGCTCCTAGCTGGGCACGGGGAAAGGCTGATGGTGGTAGCTTTGAAAAAGCCCTGAGGTAGCTTTAAACGTGCCTCCTTTTCTAAACAATTAGGGAAGAGCTTTATAAAGTTACCGCAGCTCTTCCCTGAAGCCTAGGTGGAGAAAGCTGTGGGTTTACAAACCAGCTCCTTAACCTTTCTAAGACCACAAATCCCAGTTTAAAAAAATACAAAAACTGGGCTGGAGAGACGGCTCACCAGTGTGTGAGCACTGGCTGCTCTTACAGAGGACCTGGGTTCAATTCCCAGCATCCACATGGCAGCTCACAACTGTCTCTAACTGCAGTTCTAGAGGATCTAACACCCTCACACAGACATACATGCAGGCAAAGCATCAATGCACAAAATGATAAAGAAATCTTAAAAAAACCCACAACATCCCAGAAATCCATGGTTCGACTTGGTTCTCTTATATGTGCACAGATGAGCAACTGAAACAGAATTTCATGAGAACTTTTCGTTCTTGTGACGTAGGACAGTCTATCAAACAAAAGCACTGCTCACTAAATGACATTACCCCCCCCCCCCGACAGGCCATTATCTTAGTCAATACTGAGATATTGAGAAAAAGACCAGGCTGGAAGAATCCTTCGGAACTCAGGGTTTATAGTTTAATCACAGGAAGAACAACTTTCCTGGGCTACGAACTGTGGCTTAGTGATAAAGTGATTATTTAGCTCTCGTGGGGTTCTGGGTTCAATCCCAGATTTGGAAAAACAAAGCAAAAGACAGCTTCCCCTTCAGGAAGCATTGTTGTAAAGGCCTGCTCGCTGCCCACCCACGAGGGCGAGGAGCAAACCCAAGCGCCTGTGTAGAGTCGGCTTCAGTCTCTGGGCTTCAGAGGCCTCAGGCCGCATCAGATCCCTGGGAGCCAGCAGGAAGGGTTCCTTACCTGCACATATTCCAACCAGAAGTCTGGAAACTATGATTAGCTCAAATGATTGGGCAAGTTGGCTGCACCCCATTAAGATGGCCGGCAGGATGGAGAATATGTTGTTGAACAGTAAGGCCCCCTTTCTGTGGAGGGTAAAAGTCGGGTTAGCTTAAGGACCCAGTCATGCATCTGTTTCACTGTTCATCCAGCAGCAAGACACTCACTCAACAGACACTCCTTGATGTCTGCTCTCAGCAGCATCCTCTGGTTACATGTAGGGAGCCGACTTTAAGCAGAAAGTGGCTAGAAAGCAGCTATCATCTTTGCAGCCATCTGGAACCATTTACCCTGATAGAGACTTGGTTTTTCAGCAGCCTACAACAGCTGAGCGCACTCTAACAAATACCTTGTTTATCCCACATAGCTTGTTTTGCTGTTTAGTGACCCCAGCTGCATAGTGCACGTGGTAAAATGTTTTCACCTGTGTTCTCCTGTGTGTGCTTATAAATACCCAGGATTTCCTTGTAAGAATATATATATACAGTCAATAGAGTTAAGAGTTATATGAGTAAATAGGGTTAAGAGTCAATGAGAGTCAATACAGTTAAGAGGAATGAACAAGAGTGAATATGCGCCAATAGAAGAGAAACAATAAAGGAGACTTGAGACTTGACTCCAGATCCTCTGCCTTGTCTCCATTCTTCAAGACTCAGTCCCCGTGGACCCGAGCAACAGCGCAAGCCAAACCAGACAGAGTACTGGCTACAACAGTTACAGCAGTGAGCTTCGCTGGCCCTGGAGTTGACAGAGGTCAGGTGCATATCCTGCTGTGGGGGTAAAGGTCAGAGGGCACTGGTGATGGGGACAGAGGAACATGGACTGAGATACAAGGCCTGGGCTTCTCCCTGAGCCATAGTCCTAGCACTCAGAAGACTAAGGTATGTGGACCTGAGTATTGCTAGATCTAGCAGCTCAGGCCAAACCTGGCAGCCTAGGGTGGAGATTGTCTCAAGGACAGACTTGGCTATGCCACTTGAGGGTAGGGTAGTTGCCTAGCATGTGCTGAGGTCTCGATTCAGTTCCAGTACAACAATCAAAACAAGACAAACAGACAGACAGACAGACAGAAAATCATAAGAATATAGACTACGGACGGCTGTCAAGACCACTCGGCTCTTGCAGAGGACTGGGTTCAAGTTCCAATGCCCACATGGCAGCTCACAGCCATCTGTGATCGCAGCTCTAGGGGATCTGACAACCTCTCCTCGTTTCCCAGGCACCAGACACACATGCAGGCAAGACGCCCATACTCATAAAATAAAGTCAAGGATAAAAATATTTGTAAAAACCCAAATAGCCAGGCAGTGGTGGCGCACACCTTTAATCCCAGCACTTGGGAGGCAGAGGCAGGCAGATTTCTGAGTTAGAGGCCAGCCTGGTCTACAGAGTGAGTTCCAGGACAGCCAGGACTACACAGAGAAACCCTGTCTCAAAAAACAAAAACCAAAAAAAAACCCCAAAAAAACAAAAAAAAAAAAGAAAGAAAAGAAAAAAGAAAAAAAATCAAATAAACAATTAAAAATTAGTCTAGACACAGATTTTGCACCCTTCACAGATAGTAATTTAATAAGATAATAGACAAAAATGTAAAACTAGAAGATTCTAGAAGTATAAGCTGCAGGTGGCTTTGAGATGCATTCTTAGATACAATGCCAAAGTATAATTCACGAGAGAAGTGATGTTAAAACAAAGGGGAAAAGTTGGAAAACATAGGAATTAAAACGACAAAAGCTAATACGGTCTGCGATCAAGTCCAACAATAGCCTTGAGAGACGCCAAAATATAAACTGATGTAAAAGTAAAGATACCACAGAGACAGGGCTGTTAGAAAGAGGCGAAGAGAGCCGGGCATAGTGGCTCATGTCCTAAATGCATATCACAGGATGCTGAGGCAGGAGGATTACCTTCTAAAACCCTGCCTCAAAGAGAAACAAGCCACTCTGAGCAGTGATGGCTCACAGCACCCCTGAGCTAGAGACAGCCTGGTCTACAGAGTGAGTTCCAGGGCACAGAGAAATCTTGTCTTGGGGAGAAAAAAAAAAAAGCAAAAGGGGGCTAAGGAGATGGCTCGGTGATTAAAAGCACCGGCTGCTCTTCTGTGGAACCCGGCTCGATTCCTGGCACCTACCTGATGGCTCACAACTGTCTGTAACTCTGTAGGCCAACAGGCTTGCACACAGTACATATACATACATACATGCAGACAAAACTCCTCTATCCATACATATACATATATACACATACATATGTATATATATACATACATATATATATGAAATACTGTTTAAAAAGTCAAAACAATAGCAAAACAAAAACAAACAAACAACCCCCTCCCAAAACCCAAGACCAAACAAAGGAAGATAGAACCACCTTATCCACAGAGGTTTCAACATGGCTTCAGGACACATAGACACATCCATTCTATCAGTAATTACAAGGGCTGGGGTTCCACAACCACAACCTCAGACAAATAAAAGCAAGTAAGCAAAACCAACTAAGACTCCCATCGGTGTGTGTGTGTGTGTTTGAAAAACACAATCTCACTATGCCATGTATGATAATGGCCTAAAATTTTAGACTCTGCTGCCTCTGAAGAGCTGGGATCATAGAACTGTGCCTCTGTTTAGCTATGAACGTACTTTTTTCTATTTCTGGTCCCTCAGGGGGAAGGGAACACGTGACTGCAATCCCATCACTTGGAAGGAAAAAGCCAAGAAAAAAATCACGAGTTCAGTATCACCCTTGACTACACAGTGAGCATGAAGCCAACCTGGGCTACATGAGACACTGTTTTGGAAATAGGAACAGAGACTGGGGAGATGCCCAGCCAGAAAAGTGCCTGTTGTGTATGCAAGCTTGGGGACTTGAGTCCTGATCCCCTCAATACATCTTAAAAGCTTGGCACAGTGGTGTGAGGGACTGGAGCCCCAGCAGGAGAGAGAGAAGTGGTGGGGACAGCGGGGAAGGAAAGGTGTGAAGCCTGGCAGGCTTCTGAAGCACTCTGACCAGTCAGCCCAGCCAGTGGGGCTTTGCTGCCTCAGAGGGCCATGCTGATGTGATGACCACCTGAGACCATGCTGAGGCCCCTGGACAGTGCTGCCGTTGAGGGCCAGGAGTGAACGGGTTGGTGGTCCTGCTAAGGCTGGGCACTGTGAAGTTCCCTAAAATTCAGTAAAAAATATGTTGGAAAAAACTGATGAAGGGGATGGAGAGATGGCCTAGTGGTTAGGAATCCTTGCTGTTCTTTCAGAGGACCTGGGCTCAGCTCCCAGCGCTCATATGGCAGGTTACAACAGTCCTGAATCCCAGTCCCAGGGAGTCTAGCGCCCTCTTCTGACCTCATCAGGCACTAGGCACACAGGCAGTGCACCCACTCAAGTGGAGGCAGAACACTCTTATGAGCAAAATAGTAAGAAGAAATTAAAAGATGAAAAGCAACAGAGGGAAGACATTCAACGTTTACCCCGCTTCCACGTGCACACATAAACACTTGCCCTAGCACGCTTATATTCACATACCAACGCCAGTAAGTGCACACACACACACACACACACACACACGCCTACCCATCTCTTACCTGCCCAATTTATTCACCAAGGTTCCAACCATGAGAGACCCTATAAAGCCTCCGAAGGGGAACATGGACACCGTCAGGGACCACAGCAGCGTCAAGGTGAAGGACTCAATCTTTTCCTCGTTTCTGACATAGTAGGTGTCGTTGTAAAACTGCTGCATGAACTGGGGGACAGAGGGCACAGACCGACAGAACCAGTTTGTTTCGCACAAAGAATTAATAGGTGTTTAGCTGCTGGGTGGGACAGCCCTGCCAGAAATAGGGACAGAGATGCTTGGGTAGTATGCTGTTTGTGACACTCTGGGAAGAACTCTGGCAGGCCAGTCCCGCCCCCACCCCCGGGGTGTTTCTCACACTCTGGAATGGCTGTAGCCTTGTGGATGCTGTGACTACTGCCCTCCAGATGACTCCACACACAGCCAGGCCACAGAAAGGTTATGTCTATGAGAATCCGAGGTCTGAGGACTTGGTTGCTTACATGGCCTGGGTCCTGAAGGGACTTCCCTCTCCTTTCCCTTAAGGGGCAGACTGTTTGCTCCTTAGGGACCACAAGCCCCTCCACAAGCAGCCGTGGGTCACTCACCACAGTGACCTACCTCTGAGGGTGAGTTGACGGCAGCCACGTTGTAACCATATTGGAAGGATGAGCCAAAGGCTGCGATCAGTGTTGCCAGGGAAAGGACCAATGTCAGCTTCTGTGGGAGGTAGGGTGGATGCCAGTGAGGGACCAAGGGAGGTCCCCTGCTGAACTCCCAGTGTGCACACAGTCATTCTAGTCTCCTCTATATCCAAAGACTGATCCGCTGGGGTTAGAGCAGGCAACCCCCATGTGACTGTTCTCAGCACCGGCTCAATCCTCCTGCCTAAACAGCCGGGGTACCTGGGTCCTCTAGCAAGTGCCTGTGCAGCCACCTCACTGCAGCTGGCCTTCTGGTGCTTCCCCAAGAGTTCCTCACATACCAGGATCCTGGGGGGGGTGATCTCCGCAGGCACGTGTGCGCCAGGGTGACATATGGACAGCTTTTGAGAAGATAGTTCCCTTGTTCCACTTTCTCGTGGCTTCCAGGCATCAAGTTTAGGCCAGAAGGTTTACCTGCTAGGTGCCTTCATTTATCTAGACAGCTTAGACCCTTCCTTCCCTACAGACAAAATCAACACCACAGGGAGGCCCTCTGTCAGGTTTGCTCACCATGGTATCACTGGCACTTAGACCGATGCCTGGCTCAGTTGTCTGTAGGATAGAGGATGGGTGGGTGGATGGGAATTGAGAATTGGATATTGACTGGGTCTTGTACCAGCGGATCAAGCTTTCCATCACTTAGGGTAGTTGTTGTTGCTGTTGCTTTGTTCTGAGACAGGTCTTGTTAAGTTGCTCAGGCTGGCCTTGAACTTTCAATCCTCCTACTTCAGCCTCCCTGAGTTCTAGCATTATAGATGTGAGTTACCATGGCTGTATGGTTTGTTTCCTTCCTTCCTTCCTTCCTTCCTTCCTTCCTTCCTTCCTTTCTTCCTTCCTTCCTTCCTTCCTTCCTTTCTTCCTTACTTTCTTCCTTACTTTCTTCTTTCCTTTTTGAGACAGAGTCTCTATATAGGTTTGGCTGTCCTGGAACTTGCTATGTAGACCAGACTTCAAGCTCACAGAGATTCTCTGCCTCTCTGCCTCTCTGCCTCTGCCCCTGCCCATGGTTTTAAAGCTGTGTGCCACCACACCTAGCCTGTGCCAGATTTTCAAGAACAGATTGAGATGGAAAACTTCTTAAGAGAGTTCTAGGCTTTCAAATCTCTGTCTCCAGCTCCAGAGATTTCTCTCAAGAAATGAGTTGGCTGGGCTGGGACCCCTCACAAGAGGCACCTCTCACTTCCTCAGAAATAGGTCCCTAGCAGTCCCTGCTTTCTTAGATAACGGTTTTACAATGGATACAGCCATGGCAACTCACATCACAGCGTCCTTTTGCTGCTGACAACTTTTAAGCCGTAGATTTATTGTATCTGTGTGTATGCATGTGGGTCTGTACGTGGGCATATGCATGTGAATGTCGGTGCCCAGAGAGGGCGGAAATGTCAGATCCCCTGGAACTGGGGTTACACAGTTGTAAGCTGCCCAGTGTAGGTGATGGGAACTGGACCTGGGGCCTCTGGAAGGGAGCAGCCAGCGCTCCTGATGCTGAGCTGTTCCTCCAGCCCCTTGGCAGCTGTTTTATTTTCTGAAGGGAGTGTACTTCCCGGGGCCACATCCTGTGTGTGGTACCCAAACTGACCATTTTGCCCCCAGGCTGGGTCCTTTCCCCTTTGCCCTCCTGGAACTATAGGACCAACAAGACTTGGCACCAACTAGCAATAAAAAAGGCTTTTAATTCTTGGTCAAAAACAGAAGTGGGGGGAAGTTTTTACAAATTAACTTTTCATTTTCTGGGGGTGTTATTAAGTTGCCTGGGCTAACCTTGAACTCTCTGTAGCCCAGGCTTCCAGTGAGTTCGTGTTCCTTGTGTTCTGGACTTCAAAATAGTGGGCAGGACTGGGTTTTCTTCATGGTGTGTTATGTGGTGTTCTAACACATATGTATTTGTGAATGATTAGCACAGGCTAGCTCATCAATACATACCCCACCACGCACAGTGGTGAACACAGATGAATACACTTGGCGAACTCCAAGCACCCCCGGCAGGCATAGCTACAATCAGTATGTTCACAGCACTGCACATGGATTCATCACTAACTGCAACACCAGGCCCTGATGTGAGGTACCAGGGCTTGCTCGCCCACGTAATGGAACCGGTGGACTCTGACCAGCACCGTCCGTGATCCTCTTCTCCAGGCCCCTGGCAACCGCTCTTCTAGTCTGCACCCCCGTCTTATAATGCAACCTGTGTCCTTCTGTGCCTGACTTCTGCCATCTAGCCTGACCATCCGCTTCCAAAACCACTGAGGCTACAAAGCCATGCACCTCCCTCCATCTTCTGGGAGCGACGAACTGTGTCTTTATGTGGTTGAATCATACGGCACGCGAGTTACAGTCTCATGTCAGCTTTCTTTCTTTCTCTTTTTCTTCCCCACCCCTTCCATTCTTCAAAGGAGAGGGAGGAGATGAATTGGGGGACAGGGCGTAGCTCAGTGACAGAGCACTTGGCGAGCATGGACAAGGTCCTGGTTGTACTGGATTCTATCCTCAGCACCCCACTCTCCCCCAGATTACTGGGGAAACATCTTGAGGCTTCAGTAGAGGCTTGACCTTGTGTCAGATGTGATTTAGGGGTGCAGGGAAGGAGGCCTCCCAGCCCCACTGGTCTATATAGTGTCACACATAGGTGGGCTAATTAGTCAGTCAATACAAAACTACCATGAGGACCTAGGGAGGATGGAGGGGAGATGATTCTCTCCAGGACACCAAAGCAGCTGTGACAGAGACATTTCACACAACATGTGTTCATTGTCCAAAGCACTGCTTTGTGGGGAAAAGGGGATAGGTATTTCATTCAGCAGTTCTTAGGTAGCTTTGAGACCTGAGCTGCAGAGCTACTGAGGGACAGCTGGGCCCAACTGCTGTCTGGCATCTTCTCAGTAGACTATGCAGCCTCTGCCTCCCTGGCTTCTCCTAACTCCCAGGCTTCGTGCCTAGACAGCTGAGGGACAGGCAGCCGAGGTCAGTCCACGCCCCATGCTAGTGGTGTCTGGGTTGTTTCCTTCCACAGTTCTTGTCAGCAGAGTATACCCTGTGGGGACTTTCTGTTCTTTTTATTTCTTGTTTGAGCAGCAGGCACGGGAACTCTTGTGACCCTGAGCATTCAATATCGGGACCCTTAGCCCCGATGCCTTCCTATCAAATACAGGTGATAACACTTCACCTGCCAAAACACTTTCTCAGGCAGGATGACAACCTCAGACAGGTTGGGTGGTGGCAGCACAGGCCTGGAATCTCAGCCACCTTGGTGGCTGAGGGGGGAGGATCGGATCTCAAGTTCAAAGCCAGTTTAGACAATTTAGAGAGCCCCCATTTTAAACTGAAAGGGAGAAAATGGCTGGGGGGGATGGATGGTACAGTGGTGGAGCATTTGTCTGGCATGCATGAGGCTCTGGTTTCAGTCCCCAGCACCGGAAAAATCAACAAACAGTAAAATCAGAATAAAAGAGTTCCCAGGTTAACTCTAATTCTGGGTTTCAGGGAGAGACGGATTCTGCCCCCTAGGGGATATTTATTTGTTCTACCAGAAGTAAAGTGGGTAGAGGCTGAGACACTCCTCATCATTCTAGACAGTTCCAGAGATACCCCATGCCCTACGTCAATAGTGAGGTCATCTGCTCCACAGGACGAACCAAACAGAAGTATTGGCAAGAGGACTCAGTCGTGGCCAGACACGTCCTGTGCATTGTCTAAGTGTTCCAGCACCCAGGGGAGGGCGTGGTTATCAGACAGAAGGGAAATCACCGAGTTAGGCACCTAGGTGTGATGGCACACACGACCCTAGCACTTGGGAGTTAGAGGCAGGAGGATCAGGAGACTGAAGCCAGCCTCAGATGCACAAACTGTCTCGATAACTAAATTATTGAAATAAAGCATCGTGCCAAGGTCTTAGCCGCAGCTAAAACGAGGAGGAGCTGGAACCAATCACGGGTGCGTCTCTTCCCAAGCCACGCCCATTCTGTATGCCGTAGTTCACGCTTCCAGTCCATGTGTTACGGACCTTGATAAATAATATTTTGCACAGATGCCTGCCTCTCCCCACCCACGTATGGGCAAACGCCGTGGGAAGGGTTAAAATGTAAATTTTTTGAATGTGTTTGTTGATTCATGTTACCTTCTTGGCACTGGAAATTTTTCTCAATCAAGAAAATCTACACCTAATCTCCAGTTACACTATGAGTTTGGAACAGAAAAGAAAAAAAATTTTTTTTTTTTATTTTTGAGAGACAAGGTCTCTAGGCTGGTTCTAAATTCCCTTTGGAGCTGGGATTGACTTCAAACTCCATATCTCCTGCCTCTACCTCCCAAGTGCTAAGACACTAGTGTGAGCCATACCTGTTTCACCTTGGACTTTCTGGACCCTTGGCAAGTCCTCTATGAGCTGAGCCATGCTCCCCAGTCCAGCTCCAGGCAGTTTTCCAACAGCTGGTCCCGAGGCAGGATTCCTAACCCGCATCTGTCTACAAACATTGCACTGACTCCTATAAAACCCCGCTGCTTGCTGGGCTTCTGAGCAAGCTGCCCTCTTCCAGACACAGCATCCAGCTGAGGGCAGGCTCTGCATAATAGTTCTGGGGAGTCCCGCAGGAAGCTGAACAGCCCCCATCCTCACCCCCCGGGTCTGGCTGCTGCCAGTCACACACTCACCCCTGTCCTCTCTTGATCCTTTTCCTCCATCGTTGCTCTGCAAGGGTAGCCTGCAGCTCACCTCCTCAAAGTGCCAGCTGTGCTGTCCTGGGAGGGAAGATATTTAGGCTGCACTTTGGCCATGCCAGCTCTCAGCCAATTGCATTTTTATTGCCAGTCTAAATCAGAATAACCCTTCGGGCACCAGCATTTGTTCTTCCTTTCACTTCTGCTTTTAAGTTAAACAGCTAGAGTTTGACTAAGCCAGTGGGTCCCCTGAAACTGTCCAGGCTCAGTGAGGTACCCAGGGGAAACAGTCCCCACTGCTCACGGCTTCACCAGTCACGTCCCTGAAGTATAACTAGAAAGGGTATTTTTGTCTGGAACACATGGACACCAACAGCTGTCACTGGCCCTGTGCCACATTAGATAATGGGCCAAGAGGTGGGACGGTAAAGGCTTAGCCTAGTGCCACCCACCACGACGTCTATAGCCAAGTGTCCCTAGTGGAGAGTCAGTTTTTGCCCAAAGCAACCATGCCGAAACTATTATTATCGTTACGATTGCTATTATTATTAGTGCTGGAGACTGAGTACGGATATGTATGCTCTAGTGCTAAGCTGTTCCCTGGCTTTAAGTAACGCTGTTTGAGGAGAAAACTTAATCTTGTCTTTTTAAGGAACCCCGAGCGGCGGCGGCCAGGAGAGATACACTTTTCAGTATTGGGAAAGTAGTAAATACCTCGTACTCTTTCTTTGAAGGGCAAGGTAAGTCGCCAGAGGCTTGTCTGGGTCCAGCAATCTGCCCACAAGCTGGTCACCACGAGCTCTGGCGCTCAGCACGTGTTCAGCTGCTACTGGACTGACCAGACCAGGAGGCCAAATCCAGAGCAAAGTCCCACCAGGCCCGCAGATTTTCATCCTTGTTAGACATGCTTCCTTGATTTATTAGCTGTATGTAGCTCGAGTTCAGTCAGCGATGCCTTTCTTCCTCTCCTTCACCCTTCAGCCGTTTATCAGGAGCCCACTTTTGAGCCCAGAAATGTAGATCTGCTTGGGTGGCAGTGGACAGTGGGGGCGTCCCCTTCCAGGAAAAATTCCTTGTTTTCTTCTCACTCCAACACGCGGGTCTCCAACTAAGGTGTGACAGGACCAGAGCTTTTCGTACACTTCAAATAGTTTAAAGAAAAAAGGAAAAAAGAACCTCCAAAGAAAATGCTCGTAAATTGAGGGTGGTGTCGCTTACTCTGGGGGCGGGAGTGAGAGGTGGCGTACAGAAATAACGAGCTGAGTTTGCAATCTTGGGAGTGTAGAGAACAGAGACCAGTTCTTGGCCCCCAACTATTAATCTTCTCTCTGCCTGTTTTGTGGTAAAATGAGATCTGAAAGTTGAGGGTTTAATCTCCACCTCAACTTTCTCAACAGGGCGGGTGGGTGCAGGTCTGTGGTCAGACCCTGAGAGAAGTATCCAGACAGTGGGATCTGGCTCCTGCGCAGTCGCAGTTCAGCCGACCAACGCTCATCCTCAGTCCCAAGAGCACTTGCGGTTGAGCTGAGCCCGGGAGGGGGACGGGGGCGGGGGCGGGGTGGGGCGGGGACGTAGCCGAATGGGACATTGAGTCCCCTGGAAGGAGCAGGTGATTCTGTCTGCTCCTCTTCATCCTGAGTGGTCCTTTGGGCAGGCAGCCTGCCCACAGGAATCCCAGGACCTTGCCCCAAGGACACCCCCAGGGCTCTCTTGGAGGTTATTCTATAGACATGTCTTCTGTGTCCCCTGAAGAACCTGTCCCCAGTTTCAGGATCCAGTCAAGCCATGGCCATCAGGCTCTAGGGCTAGATGGTTGGCACTCTTGGGCACACAGTACCCTGGGTGCTTCTGGTTTGGAAGTGTGTGGATGGATCTTGATGGTTTTCAGATAGTCCAGATGGATTTGGCCCGCTGAGCCTTCCCTGGCCATCCTGCCTTTGCTTCTGTGGCTTCTGGATGCGGAAGGAAATCCGTCACTGTATCGTAGCTTTGGGGTTCATTTTTCTGCTTGTGTTTGTTTGTTTGTTTGTGTTTTGAGACTGGGTTCCATTCTGTAGTCCAGGCTGTTCTGGAATCCACCGTATAGTACAGGCCGACCTTGAACCTGAGATGGCCCTGACTCAGCTTCCCAAATGTTAAGAGTTACAGGTCTGAGCCTCCGGCTCAACGGGTCGTTCAAAAAGGCCTTTCTTTAATAAGCACCAATGTTCCCACGGACATTTTGGTGAGTCACAGAGCACAGAATGAGGCGGGTGGAAGGAACACATATGACCAATTACTAATATTTCCAGGAATTTGACCTGGGTTTCGCAGTCATCTCTGATAAGAGCCAAGGGGGATTGCCTTAAGAGAAAGGGGAGTGGTTAGGTGCAATTCTTGGGGCTGGATTCTAGAGGGCCTTCTGTGATACCCTTCTCCTCAGGAAGCCTTTTGATCCACTGTGAGGTAGGGTATGAGACACGCAGGACCCACCAAGCATCCTCTTAAATCTTTTACATTAAGTTGCTTCTAAAATATTTTAAAATATCTATTTATGTCATTTTGTGTGAGTGTTTTGCCTTCATGTATGTGTGTGTCCCACGTGGTAACTGGTGCCTGCTTAGGTCAGAAGAGGGAGAACTGGACTTATTTGTGGTTCTGAGCCGCCATGTGGGTGCTGGGAGCCAAACCTGGGTCCTCTGCAAGAACAAGTGCTCTTAACTGCTGAGTCATCTCTCCAGCCCTTAAGGTGCCTCTAAGCTGGGAAATAACTCTGTCAAAAAATCTGGGATGAAGGTTTAAGTCTCAGATCTCAATTCCAAAATCATGATAAGTAACACAACACAGAAACTTTGCTAGCACACAGTTTCAGAATAAAAGTCTTGCCCAGTGTGGTGGCACAGCCTACAATCCCAGCACTTGGGAGGTGGGGGCAGGCTATCAGAAGATCCAGGCCATATTTGGATAGACAGCCTGGGCTATGCGAGACTATATCTTTAAAAAAAAAAAAAAAAAAGAAAAAGAAAGGAAAGAGATGGAGAGAGAGGAGGGGAAGAAAACTTAAACGTTTGGAAGCTGTGTTTTTCCAGGATGTGAGTTTATGTGTGATTTTGTGTTCTTATTTACTGAACCCTTTGCTGTATAGAGAAGAGAGAAAATGGATACAAAAATAACTGTGGCCTCTTGGGGCTCAGACTCTTGTTGGGGAAGCAGAATGTCCTAGTTTGCTTCCCATTGTTGAGGTCAAGACCACATCCAAAAGCAGCTCAGGAAGGCAAGGCTTTGCTTCAGCTTACAGCTGCTGATCTCAGGACATCCTCGAGAGAAGCCACGACAGAAACTCAAGCTAGACTAAGAACTAAAGCAGAGACTGGAGGAACACTGTTTGCTGACTTGTCTCCAAGGCTTGCTTTTTGATACATCCCAGGATCTCCTGCCCAAAGGTTGTAACATCCATACATAATGGTTTGGGCCCTCCCAAGTCAACCATTATTCAAGAGAACACCCCACGGACTTGCCCACAAGCCAATCAGATGAAAGCGTTTTCTCAATTGACGGTCCTCTCCTCAAGTCAATTGATAAAAAGTTAAGCAGAGGCCAGTTTAGTCAAACGAACACATTGAGCAACTCAGGACGGTTGAAGGTTCTTGGCAGGCTAGGGGAGTGGATGTGGTTGTAAGCAGGAAACGGGTGTGTGTGTGTGTGTGTGTGTGTGTGTGTGTGTGTGTGTGTGTGTG
>JANHMN010000004.1:6040004-6095716 GCA_030674055.1 Rhabdomys pumilio
GTGTGTGTGTGTGTGTGTGTGTGTGTGTGTGTGTGTGTGTGTGTGTGTGTGAAGGGGTAGGTGAAGAGTGCTTTGGTGGGGGAGGGAGCTCCAGACAGAGGACCGTGTGTGCCGACAGCCTGTGCTTTGCAATGAGGGAATTGCAAAATGAGGTTGTCTGAAGACCGTAAAGGAAGGGGGTGGGGCACTGAAAGAAGTCTGGCAAGAGGGACAGACAGACAACTGTCAGTAGGTATAGCCTTTCTTTCTCTCTCTCTCTCTCTCTCTCTCTCTCTCTCTCTCTTTCTTTCTTTTTGTTTTTGTTGTTTTTAAGACAGTGTCTCTTTACAAAGCCCTAGCTATCCAGAACCTCATTATGTAGACGAAGCTGGCCTTAAATTCACAGAGATCTGCCTGTCTCTGCCCCCTGAGTTCAGGAGCTTTTTTTGGGGGGGGGGGGGAGAGGGGACACACAGAGAAGGTATTTAGAATTTGGGACAAGCCAGGTGTCCTGGTTCAATGAGGGGGAATCAAGGCAGGAATTCAGTCAGTAGTCAGTCATATCATAGTCACAGTCAAGAGCAGAGAGAAACAAATAAATATACCCCAAGCTGCCTGTAGCTTTTACTTGTTCTGAATCATGTAGGATCTCCTGCCTAGGGAATGTGTTGCCCACAGTGGGCTGGGACTTTCCATGTCATTCAACTATCAAGACAATCTCCTAAAGACAGGTCCACTGGCCTGATCTGGGTATTTCTTCAGCAGAGGTTCTTGTCTCAGATGATTCTAGGTTGTCACAAGTTGACATCACACTGGGCATGGAGGTACATATCCATCATTCCAACACCAGGAAAGCTGAGGGGGGAAATTTTTGAGTAGCCGCCAGTCTGGACTCTATACTGAGACTTTGGCTCAAAGAAAAATGTTTGGGAGGGGAACTAGAAGTATATGGTTCAGATGCCGAGCATGAATAGGCCCTGGGTTCATCTACTATACTGTCAATGGAGAATAAAAAAAAATCGATAAAATGATACAACATATGATTTTTGTGAAATTTTTGTATTAATTTTAACTTATATTGTCTATGAGTGTTTGCCTGCATGTATGTATGTATGTGCACGTTGTGCATGTCCAATGCCTGAGGAAGCCGAGAAGAGGACACCGGACCCCTTAAAACAAGAGTTCATATAACCCTGAGCCATATATATCTCCAGTCCCTCGGTGGTTGTCTCATGTAACCAGGTTGATCCAAACTCCAAACGTAGTGAAGATGACCTTAAACTCCTGGTCCTCCATGTGCAAGGATTGCAAGTCTCACATCCTTTACCACTGAGCCACACTGCCCCCTTCAGATCATAAAGCCAAGGAAACTATTCTCCTCCAGTGAGAGGCCTGAGGACCCTGGTGTGCCGCTGATGCCGGGGAGGTTTCCCAAGTTCTGTCTTACCATGACTGCAACCGCTTCTGTTCGCATTCAAATTACATAGCATTCCACGAGCAAGCACCGACTGGCCTCTGGTTATCTTTTTGTGCCACAGGGCAGCATCTGAGGTTGTTCAGCAACATATACACACGGCATAGTGGAAAGCCCTGATGTCCTCTGAGGGCACAGCGTGAGGCAGGCGTGTAAGGGAGGTTGTTTTCAGGTAGGATCTGGCAGCCGTCATTTGGGACTTCGATAAGGAAAGGGTCGTACCAAGGTCCAGGCACACCCATTCTTCACCATGCCGCTGCTTTGCACCTTATCTTGAGAGGGAGGTTGACACAGGATGTCTAAAGTCCAATGCTCACCCAATGTTTCTTCTGTCACCTGTGCCCTGTTCCTAGCTATACTGCTGGGGGTGTGTGTCCCCTGGCTGGGAGAACCCAAGTCCAAAACAATGAGTAATGAATGAGAGGAAGTGGCAAGACCGGGGGTTGGTGCCTGGTCATCATGTCAGCAGCTGTCCACGCTGCTAACCAATGTCTCCGAAGCAGGGAGCCTACCGTCTGCACCCGGGGTGGACGTTCCAGAGGCATGACCAGCTTGCTCGGTGCTTTTTCTTTACCAAGAACAGAGTTTGACCTTGTCTATCACAGGGTGCAGTGGGCAAGCAGGGTGCGTTCCTCGGAGTCACGGGCCAGCAGCATGAGAGCCAGATTGTTACAGTCCTCAGCAACTTTGCATGGCTTCTGAGAATTAAGCATGGCCTTTTTGGTTAAAAAAAAAATCTTTTTATTTTTTAAAGAATGTATTGTTTTTAGTTTTATTTATGTGTTTGTGTACCTATGTCGTGTGTATGCAGGTGCCCTTGAAGGCCATGCCACATCCCTTGGGGCTGGAGTTCCAAGAGGCTGTGAGGTGCCTGACATGGAGTTAGGAACCCAGCTCAGTTCTCCGGAAGGGCAGGAAATACTTTAAGCACGGGGCTATCTCTCTAGCTGCCTCCCCACCTCACAACGTCATCACATTTTAGTTTGGGGTTAAAAAAAATACATAAGGGCTAGATCTTATTTTATTTACCTCTTAAAAATTCAAGTATCGGTGTGTGGTGCATGTGTATGTGTGTCCACACGCTTGCGGAGGCCAGAAGACAATCTCAGAAACACTACTTACATCCTTAGAGATAAAGCATCTCATTGGCCTGGCGCTCACAACTGGGGCTAGATTGGCTGCACCAGCAGTCCCCTGACTGCCTCAGTGTTGACAGCTGCTGTGTGGGGGGATCGAACCCAGGACTCATGCTCAAGACAAGTACTTAACGACTGAGTGATCTCTCTAGCCCTTTAACCTTTTTATAGTTATTTTGGGGGCTATAACTGCCTTGGACATAGATATAGCTGCTGTTCTTGGTTTTCTAAGGCAGAGACTCAGGATATACCCCAGCCTGGTCTGGAACTCATATAACCTCCCTGCCTCAGCTTCTTCAATATTGGGACTACGGGTGTGTACCACCTCAGTCATCTTAAACACTTTATACAATTTTTTGTGTGAGGATGTTTTGCCTTTATGTATGTGATGTACCTGAAGAAGCCATAAGAAGGAACCAGCTCTTCTGGAACCAGAGTTACAGACCGTGAGCTGTGTCACATGCGGGGAATTCACTGAACCAGGGTCTTTTAAAAGAGCAGCCAGTGCTCTTAACTTCTGAGTTATTGCTCCAGCACCACCTTAACTGTTTAACGGGTGCGTTTCAGGGATGGGACAGCACCTATGTGCATGCTGCTGGGGTTCAATCCCCAGCATTGCAAAGCAAATAAATCAGTTTGCTATTGGAGGGAGAGTATTTGGGAGGGACTGGGGGGGGGAAGGGGGAAAGTAACATAATGCTACTTCAATAAAACATATTTCAAAAAAGCATAATGCTAAGTGAAAAAAAACCCCACACAGAAGACCTCACAAGATTTCATTTAAACAGAAACTTGGGGCAATAGGAAGAGGAGGAGGGGACATGGTTTCCATCTCCTCAGGGAAGGATTCCTGAGTGTTATGTAACCGTTGTGTGGTGCTGTGCGCTTCAAAGCCACTAGAGGGCAGAACAGTCAGTGAACATTTGAAATCGTCAGATCAGCACACAGATCAGCGAGCAGTATGACTCCACCTCCTGGCTGCGCTGTCAATCATTCCGCAGCACAGGAAAGAACCCAGTTCAGATAATCTACCGTCCATTTCCTGCCTTCACAGCCCGAGGAGTGTGCTGTGGATGCCAGCCGCATCATGGGGGCCGCACAGCTCCCCCCTTGCACCCAAAACTGTGAGCAGCAGCCCACACCCTGAGGGCTCCTGGCGGTGGAAATTTCTCCAGGCGACCAGTCCGTGGACCTTACCACCAGGGAGCTTGTTGAAAGGCAGTCTTGGGGATGAGCACAGTGATACACACCTTTATCCTTTGGGAGGCTGGGGCAGGAGGAGCAAGAAAATTCAGGCCTTGGCTGGTTGGGTGGGCTATAGAATGAATTCTGGGCAAGCCTGGGTAACTTAGTGAGACCCTGTCTCAGGTTTGAGCAATGATAGCTGATGACTTCTTAGGGTTTCTTGCATAAGCGTACCACGTGTTTACAGCAGGCCTGGATGTAGACACCCAAGCACACTTCACAATAGCCACAGAATTGCAGTCCAAACGGAACTAAAAATCTTTAGTTGACTTTCTCCACCCCACCTCAAACAGTTAAAAGAAGGCTCAGCACAGGGCAGTGGCCTCGCACGTGTGAGACTAGATTCGCTCCCTAATACTGTAAATACTCCTCTAAGCCCAGCTCTAGGAAAGTTGAAGTGAATTTGAGGCTAGCCTTGATTATACAGTAAGACCATGAGGTAGGGTCACGGTTTACAAACCTAGGGTTGATCCTCTGATATTGTAAATCTCAATTACGAGATACACAGACCCACGATGTCTGCATTCCAGAGATCTCCTGCCACTTAAGACCAATGCAAACATCTGAGAAGCATCGCCTTCTCCTCTGCTTTTCCTGGATGCCACTGTCAGTAATTCTGAATTGCGCATGGCAGTGAAAACTGATAATTCCAACACTAGGAGCCCAGACAGGGGTGTGAATGGGAGTTCCCGGGCCCCCATTAACTACACAGGACAAGACCCAAACCCCAAAACAGTTTCTCCCAGATTTGTGCCCAGACCAAGGCCGACTCACCCTCAAGACTGTCCTTGATGCCTCCTCAGCAGATCATTCGAGGACTCTCTTGCCTGTCTGTGCTCCCTTCTGGGATGGTGGCCAAGGGGGTGATGAAGGGAAGAGGCAGGGTTGTTCCCCTAGGCCAGTGAGTGGCTCTCTCTGGTATCTTATCTGCATAAAGGCAGACCTGAACAAGAAAACATAACTGCCTTGTAGCTCTACCCTGTATTCTAATGATCTACTCAAAGAAAGATTGTCAGAGGCCAGGGTGCCATGGTCCATACATGCCTGTAACCACAGCAACAGGGGGCAGGAGGGTACTTGATTCTGGAGCTTGATTAAAGCCAAAGCAACACAATGGAAAAAAAAAACAACTCATCTGGTGTAGTGTTGCAAACCCGTAATATCAGTTCTGAGGAGGTAGAGGCGGAGAAATCATGAGATCAATGCTAACCCTAGCTATGTAGTGAGTTAGAGGCCAGCCTGGGCTACATGAGAGTCTGTCTCAATAACCCTGTCTTAGTTTGCTTTTTATTGCCATGCTAAAACACTGACCAAAGCAACCTGGGGTAGAAAAGGTTATTTTATCTTCGAGCTTACAGTCCACCGTGTGGGACATCAGAACATTAGGGCAGGGACTCAGGGCAGGAACCCAGCGTGAGGAGCTAACGCAGAGACCACAGTGCTTGCTTACTAGTTTGTTTGGCTTTCTTTAAAAAAACAAAAACAAAAACAAAACAAAACAGATTTACTTACTTCATGAGAGTACACTGTAGCTGTCTTCAGACACACCAGAAGAGGGCATAAGACCCCATTACAGATGGTTGTGAGCCACCATGTGGTTGCTGGGAATTGAACTGACTGCTGGAAGAGCAGTCGGTGCTCTTAACCACGGAGCCATCGCTCCAGTCCCTTATTTGGCTTTTATTTTTTTTTTTTTTTATATTTACAACCCAGGACCACCTGCCTGGAATGGCACCGCCCACAATTGAGATGGGCCCTCTCATCTCCATCATTAATGAACAAAATGCCCCACAGACTTGCCTGTGGGCCAGTCTGTCAACTGAGGATTGCTCTTCTCAGACTACTCTAGCTTGTTTCAAGTGGGAAAAAACAAAAGTAGAACACAAACAAACAACTCATCAGGACAGTTACTGTGGCTGGGTGTCTGCCAGAGAAGAGTGCCTGGCTGTGGGTGTGAGCCAGTGAGGCCTTTATTAGCCAGCTGGCGACCACACTGAGAGTCTGGATCTCAGGGTGGCCCTAAGTCATTTTCAGAACGAGCTTTAAAGCACAAACACCACATCCTGGGTTGACAAACTTCAGTTAACAAGAACAGTTAGCCAGAAGCAGAACTACAGAAGCCAAAAAGCAAAGTACGTTTAGAAACTTGTCCAGAACTATAGACTTGGGTGGATTAGGTCTTTGTTTTCGTTTTGGCTGGCGGTGCTGTCTATGTGCTGAGATTTATGTCCTGAACGGCACTTCTATCATGGAGTCAGTTGTGATAAGATCTGAGGGGTTCTAAGATCTGGGGGCCATTAAAGTCTGGGGGCCACTAAGGTCTAGGAGCTACTAAGGTCTGAGAAACTGTTAAATAACCAAAACCCAAAACCAAGCCAATTGAGCAAAATAGCCCTGGGCCTGGGGTGTGGCTCAGAGAGCATTTGCCTAGCACATGAGGCCCAAGATTTCATCCCCTGTCAGGGGCAGCTTTGTTTATGCACTGAAGGCCTGAAATCAGCCACAGGCCTAAAGCCAGCCTGCTAGCACAAGTCCTGGGTCTCCGTGGAAAAACACTGAAACAGATGGCTAGAAGCTACCGGAAACAAGCAGCTTTGGTGGAAGCCTGAGTAGTCACAGACCTTGGGAAGCCTTGGTGGATAGTACCAACTTAGATAAGGACAAGTGAATCATAGGCGGAGTCATAATGTCCTGTCCCCTGAACCTTCACCCAGCTGACACACTGTTCTGTGAGGTATCTGTACTCCCCCTGAACACCTACACTCCTGTGTCATCCCCTTCCCCACATCCTGCCTTTTTGTGTGTATAACCCGTGTGTGAAAAAGTAAAAATTATGGTTTGATAAGCCTATAGACAAGCCGTGGCTCTTTGTGTCTTTGCCTGTTTTCCCCCTGCTCTCTTTCAGGTGACCTCCCCGGACCCCTGTTTAATGCCCCGATGGACAGGACAATCCCTAACACCAGTCCTGGATGTGCCCCAAATGTACTATGTTTACACACTAGTTCCTGCCTCCAGAGGTCACTCTCCCCACACCCATTTCACTCCTGAAATCTGCCTACATTCCTCTTCCTCTCTATAGAAAAAGAAATACACATCTTATAATTTATACTGGCCCAGTGGGCAATTTCACTGGTCACCTTTTGGATTTAGTAAGTTTATCTATTTTGTAACTAATCTTTGCCAGTTTGTTCTAGTGAAAGACCCCCGAGGGGACCCTACCTCAAGTCTGGACCGGCACTCATCCACGGACACACGAGAGACCTCCTTGATGCATTTGCATAAGGTAGTTTAATAGCAAGGGCCCTTGGGTTGAAACCCGTCCCACGCAGGAGACAAGGGATTTCGACCCCGAACCCCAGAGGTGGGGGGGGGGCTATTTATGGGTAGGGGTAGGGAAAGGCGGGAAAGTTTGGCGCGGTTACACACGATTGGTTATTTCAAATATCAGCAACTTGCAGAGGTGGCAGGATGGCTAGTTAGGACTTGTCTGGGCATGCCTTTTTATTTTTCTTTGTGGCCAGGAATGTGTCTTCCTGCTTTGGGCCTACCCCACCCACAGGTGGATTTTCTTCCCTGAGGCTTGAGGAATGTATGGGGCAGTGAAGGCCTGAAATCCTACATTCAGTTCCGCCTTCCTGGAACTAATGTGCCTGTATATATTTTATAAAATGGTCTTTATAATTTTTCACTCTACACTAGCAAACCATGGAATCTTTGGTGACTAAACTCTGGCACAGGGGGCCCAGGCAAGCTCTTGGTTCTGCTATCTGCCAGGAAGAAAGGCTGTAGGGAGGACCAGAGGGTGGGAGTGTCTTCTCTGGCAGCAAGGGTATAAGAAATTGCCAGGAATGCTTGTACAAATAGAGCACCAACCAGAGTCATTGTTAGGCTGGAGAGATGGCACAGTGGTTAAGAGCTCTAACTATTCTTCCAGAGGACCCCGGTTCAATTCCCAGCAACCATATAAGTGACTCAAAACCATCTGCAACTCTAGCCCCTGAAGATCTGATACCTTATTCTGGCCAATTAGGACACCAGGTGTGCAACGGTACACAGACATACATGTAGACAAAACACCTATATATGTAAAAATTAATTAAATTAAAATTTTGGGAGCTGGGATGTTGGCTTGGTTAGAGCATTGGCTGCTCTTCCAGGGGACTCAGACTCAGTTCTGAGCATCCAAACACATGGTGGCTCACAACTTCCTGTAACTCCAATTCCAGGGATTTGACCCTACTTCTGACCTCCAAGAGCGGTAGGCATGCACGTGAAACACAGACACACAAGCACACAAAATATTTACACATAAAACTGCTACATTAGCTAGGTGTGGTGGCACCTGCCTTTAATCCCAGCACTCAGGAGGCAGAGGCAGGCGGGAAGAGCAGATCCGAATTCAAGGCCAGCCTGGTTTACATAGTGAGTTCCAGACAAGCCAGCGCTACGTACTGAGATCTTATCTCAATAAAATCTCCCCAAACACCAAAACAAACAAACAAACAACTCAAACGAAAACAACCCCCACCAACCTCTTTTTCTTTCAGTTTCCACTGACGCCCAAGGTTGTACCTGACGTCAACTGTGATGTCTTCCATGCAGGTCAGGCAGGAACAAGGATCTTCAGATGGCTTCTTTACCCAAGACAGGCTGATGAATGGTGGAAGTTGTCTTTGTGTGACACTCTGAGGTCATCTTGGTCTCATGATTATCTAGCTAACACGGAGCTGAGCTTGGGAGGTGGGCGTTATCACCCAATGACACGATTATTAGTGGGAGGGGCTGAGGTTGGAATCTCGTCTCTCTCCAGAGCCTTGTGGCTTACAGACCTGGTAGTTCAGCAGTTTTCAACCTGTGAGCTGTGACCCCTTTGGGAGTTGAATAGCCCTTTTCGTAGGGGTTGCCTCAGGCCATCAGAAAACACAGGAATTTACATTGCGATTCACAACGGTGCCAAAATTAGTTATGAAGTAGCGGGGCGGGGGGGGGGGGGGGGGGGGGGAAGAACTTTAAGGTCGGAGGTTACAGCAATATGGGGAACTGTGCACAGAGTCACGGCGTGAGGAAGGCTGAGAACCTCTGTGGTGACAAGAAGTTCTCAGTGACTTGGGCCTTGTGACCGAGCACTCAAGGTGGGTTCTCTGCCAGGCCACACCTCCTACCCTTGCCTGCTTCTCCCTCCACTAGTTCCTTCTTGCTTCATGTGTGCATGTGTGTGCACGTGTGTACATGTTGTGCATGTGTGCATGTGTGTGCATATGGAGGCAGAGGACAGCATCAGGTATCATTGCTCTGGTGCCATCTTTCGAGAATGGGTCTGTCACCAGGACCTGGGGCTTGCTGATCAGACTGGTATCCGATAAGACCCAGGGCTCCTCCTGTCTCTGCCTCCCTCATGCTGGGGCTGTAGGCACACACCATTATGCTTTACTTTTTCAGTGGGTGTTAGGACTTGAACTCTGGTCCTCATAATTACTCAGAAAACACTACCTACAGAGACAGCATGGGTGATGGTTGGCTGTTTCCAGCTGTCAACTTGACTTCCAGTTGTCAGCATCTGGAATGAACTACAATCCAGAAACGGAGGGCACATCTGGGATCCAGATCTTGAGGCTGGAAGACACAGGCTTCTGACCTGGATCTTGACGTGGGATGACACAGGCTTCTGACCTGGATCTTGAGACGTAGTGGTCATGGAAAGCTTAGGCTCAGGCAAGGGGGTGCATGCCTTTAATCCCAGCAGACAGAGGCAAGCAGATCTGAGTTCAAGACTAGCCTGGGACAGAGCACGTTCCAGTCAAGAACAGCTTAGGTCCAGGCGTGGTGGTACACAGCTTTAATCTGGGCCGCCCCTTCTTCTGGAGGCCCACATAAGGACAATGGAAGAAGGAAGGCTTCGTCCTCACCTGCTTTCGATTACTTGCTAGCACATCTGTTGGAGCCTGCTTCTACAGAAGACCAGCTGAAACACCCAGCCCCGTGGACCGAGCAACTACTAGATCCTTGGACTCCCAGTCACAGCTGCCTATTGTTGGGTCAGCTGTGACTACAGACTGTAAGTCATTCCAATAAATTCCCTTAATCTATAGAGAGACATAAGTTCTGTGACTCTAGAAAACCCTGACTAATACAGCATGTCCGTGGGAAATTGTTTTTCTTGCCTTAAAAGATGTAGGAAGACCCAGCCTGAGAGTGGGCACTACCATTCTCTGGTTTGGGCCCTGGGTTGTCTAAGACTATTAAATGTGCATGCCTTCCTTACTCTGCTCTTCACTGTGCATGTGATATGACCAGCTGCTTTGAGGTTTTGCAACTGTGAGTTTCTCTTTTGTTTTTCTTTTTTCTTTTTTTGAGACAGGGTTTCTCTGTGTAGCCCTGGCTGTCCTGGAACTCACTCTGTAGACCAGGCTGGCCTCGAATCCAGAAATCCACCTGCCTCTGCCTCCCAAGTGCTGGGATTAAAGGCGTGCACAACCACTGCCCGGCACGACAGTGAGCTTCTTAAATGATGGGCTATATGTAACCTGCATTGGTAACTTAAAGCAAACCTTTTTTCCCAAGCTGCTTTTTGTTGTGTTTTGAGACACCATGTATTCTGGCTTGCCTGAAACTCTCTATGAAGACTGGTCTTGAACTCTCAGAGATCTGCCTTCCTCTACTACCCAAGCATGGGAATTAGAGGTGTGAGCCACCAGGCTCAGTCTCTAAATTGCTTTTTGTCAGGACTTTTTATTACAGCCACAGAGATGAAACTAGGTTACAGGTGGATGCTGGCCTGGTCCCTGGACACACGCACGTTCCTAGAAGAAAATGTACAACTTAGAGCTCTGCTGGGGAATCTGTGGCCACAAGAAGTCATCTTGCCAGGTTTCTACTGGGTAAGGGCAGAAAGAGGTCACCAAGCACAGGGACATCGTGGAGCAGCAAGGAGCAGCAAGCCACTTTTCTTGCAATGAGAAGGTTAGAGACAGCTTGGGAGACAGGGAGAAGCACCGGGTAAGGGAGGTCTGGCTTGCCACATCCAGGGACTGGATACTGGATCCTACATGGCTGTGCAGGCCTGTGATCCCAGAAGGGAGAAGCTGAGGTTCAGACTCACAGTCTAGATGGAGGTGAGGTGCTGCAGGAGAAGACAGGAGCTGGTATTCAGAGTGAGGCTGGCAGTCAGGTCAGGCAGGAGGGATGGATGGAAAGGGAGAGGCATGGCCGTCAGTGAGAACAGTGTTGTGAAGGGCTAGGGAAGGTGTGGGGGGTCAGGGAGGGTGGGGAACACAGTGTTTGAGAACCAACTGCCAAGGGTGAAAGGCTCTGATGGAAAGCGGTGTGACTTCAGGACTCTGAAGTGACTGGGGACATAAGGACAGAAGCTAGACAAGGTGGGGGAGTTGCTCGGCCAATCAAATCAGGTACCTGCACCTCCTCAAGTATCTGTTGGCAAAGCCTAAGCATGTGGCCAGTAACCGTATCCTTAGAAGAAGGTTCTCCAGGTCTCAGCCCCACCCCCACCACCGTGCCAGCCTGTCTGGCCTCACTCACCCCTCCCCATATCAATGTGGAGTCAGTTTAGCAAACACAGGAGTTAAATGACTGATTCGTTTAATTTAAAACAGCAAGAGTTTGGGCTTTCACAGAGCGATAACAACACTTCCAAAAAATCTCACGCTAGGTTTAATTATGCCACAACTGTGAGTTCACGCAAGCATTTGCAGAGAGGGCTGAAGAGCCAGCTCAACAGGTATGAGCGTTGGCTGGTCCTGCAGAGGACCCGGTTTAGTTCCCTTTACCCAGAGCTCACAACTATCTGTGACTCCACTTTCAGAGGGTCAGGCTCTCTCTGGCCTCTGAGGGCACTGCACACACACTAAGGTGCCCTCACACACGCAAGACACTCATATACATCAAAACAAAGACATATGCTCTCATTGGTACTGTGAACTTTGGATAAACTACAATGCTTTTAAAAGCTTACTGGGGGTGGCATAGGCCTGTAAACCCAGAAACAGTAAAACCGCTTAAGGCCTGCCTGGACAACGAGTGAGAACCCTTTGTTTCAAAACTTAAAAAATAAAATGGAAAGAGATGGGAAAATAGCTAAGTGCTAGAGCATAATCACACACACACACACACACACACACACACACACACACACACACACACACCCTCAGAAAGTCAGAGGCAGGAAGCATCTGGCAATGGATTAGCAGAAAAAGATTCATAAAGTGCTTAAGAAAGGGGGGGTATGGCAAGGGCTGGAGCACCCATTAAGGCTGAGGTCACATTTGGGTGACTGACGGACACGGACAGACACATATTAATGACACTGCCTAGCAGACGTGGTAACCCACCAGGCTGAGCAAAGCAAAGGGGAGATGGCGGTCTCACAGGCTCTAAGTTCCCTCCTGGCCCAAGGAGTCTTTCTTTCTTCTTTAGTTCTGAACCCTGGGTGCCCAGAAGACCCACTTGGTTACTGGCTGAGCTAAGTTTGATGTCTCTGAGCTCACAGGGCTAGAGGCCAGGCACCAAGCCTTGGGTCACCACCAGCCACCTGAGGTGACAGGGCAGCATGGGAAACAGTTGGAAAGAGCCAAGTGACTTTGTAGAGGGTTTTACGGCCAGCAAACCTGGCCAGTGGCATCAACCATCAATCAGAAAGCTTGGGTAAGCCCCAGGCTCCAGGACCAGGGCTTTCTGATGCCCCTCTGCAAGGCTTTCCCTGAGCAAGACCCCAAACAGCCAGGGCTCCACGGTGCCCTGTCCAGCTGGGTTTATCCCACCATCATCTCCTCTGTGGTATTTTGTAGCTTATTTTCTCTACAGGAAACAAATTCCTAGAATTTCTGTTCCATTTTAGAAGCCAGGAGATCATTACCGCTGTATGCTGACAGCACACACATTGGCTGTGATATCTTCAAAGGACCTCGGGACGCCCTGCACAGACTGGTTTTGTAAGCATTGTCGAGGAGATTTCTTTGACTCCCAGAAGGGAACACACACACCTCTTGTAGATTTTCCTAAAGAAATGCTTCAGGAAACTAGAAGAGGAGTATATGGTCACAGCCCTCAGGGGGAATATTCCTTTCCTGATAGAGATGGGAACTGACAGCCCCACGTGACTCTGCTTTCATTTTGAGCCATTTTACCAGGCTAGCATCCTCTCTGTTTTGTGGGAGTATTGACAGAATCCAAGGGCGCTATGTCACCTTGACTGCAAGGTGGCGGGCACACTTCCCATACCGAGAGCCTGCGGTCAGCACACTCCGCCATCTAAAATGAGGGATGTGTGGATAGAAGAGCTGTTAGGTAGAGAGAGGTGCAGATCTCAGTTCAGCCCCTCTCTGGTCAGGCTTGTCAGCCCAAGGCTACAATTCTAGCTTCCTGGAAAGCTGAGGTAGGAAAATCTCAAGTTCAAGACCAGCCCGATCAAGAGAGAGTTCAAGGCCAGTCTAGGCAACTTAGTGAGATTCTGTCTCAAAAAGGGGGGTGGGTGGGAATGGGCTAGAACTCAGTGGCAGAGCACCTGCCCTAACAGGCACAAAACAAAACAAAACATTTTTTAAAAATGTAATTATGGGCCGGGCAGTGGTGGCGCATGCCTTTAATCCCAGCACTTGGGAGGCAGAGGCAGGCAGATTTCTGAGTTCGAGGCCAGCCTGGTCTACAGAGTGAGTTCCAGGACAGCCAGGGCTACAGAGAAACCCTGTCTCGAAAAACAACAACAACAAAAAAAATGTAATTATCAGGAGGCAGAGGCAGGTAGATCTCTGTTAGTTAGAGACCAGCCTAATCTACATAACGAGTTCCAGGCCAGCATGTCCACATGAGACTCATCTCAAAAAATAAAATAAAATAAAATATAATCATCTCAAAATCCTATTTCTATTTCCCCCAGATAACTACAAACAACAACAACAACAAAAATAAAACAACAAAAAAACCAACCAAACAAACAAACAAACAAAAAAAAAACAAAAAACCCCACAAAGTTCTTTAAGGATTTTGGGTGCTAGGACCAACCTGGAAACTACACTGAGCTACAGGCCAGCCCAAGGTTGAATCTCAAAATTATTTACCTTCGTGGTGGAATCAGATTCATTCACTAGTTCTCTGATCACCTAACGAAGTGTAGAGCCAGACCCCCTCCCCACTCACCCCTGTATGAGTCACCGTGGGACAGGGTTCTGTGAGAACAGCAGGCTAACCAATTGTCCATAGGGGCTGGAGCTGAGCCACCTTCTGTCCTGGTGCTGGGAGGGGATGTGAATGTTAGGTGATTGACTAATGAACAGGACTCTGGACTCTGGCCTGTGCTGAAATTCAGATGTGATAAACACTGAGGGGTGATGTCCCACGCAGAGGCTCCGTGAGGTGCCCATGAGTGTGTGCCTGGGCGGTTTGGATTAATGACGGCAGCCTCCTGTGACTTTGGTGGACTTGCGACCTGGTTTAAGGATATTACCCTCAGCTGACCAGCATTGCTAATTCTCCCCAGGGTCTCTAGGGATTCCTAACACCCTGGCAAACCTGGACTCCACACTGTGATATCTGGGATCCAAGATGGTGTCCATTATTCAGTCGTGCCTGGGATGGATCCACAGATATGGATCCCTCCAACTGTAAACAGTGCTGGTGGCCGGGGACACTGAGAACCAGTGTCCTGGTTAGCAGAGTCTTCCGTCTTTGTGCTTACACAAACAAACCCCACTCGACATTGACATGAGCGTGCAAGGAATGCACTGCCTGCCTGTGAGTCTGGGAGGTAGAGGAGTCCACACTGATGGCTGTCCCTCCACCGAGCTTCTCTAGGCGAGGCTCCAGTGTGCCTGGTCCCCGAATCCTGAAGCAGGAACCAGGAAGGCAGCGCTAGCGCGGACAGTGAGGAAATCCAACTGTTCAAGTGCTGGGCACTTCTGGGGTCCGTCTGGATTCCTGAGACTCTCCCATCTTGGGGGGAGTAGGAGCCCCAGGAGGGCTCTGGGTGGAGGGCCAAGGACAGCAGCAGCAGAGAGAGAAGAGCCTCCTGCGGACGGCCTGCGTGCAGAGGACAAACATGATGCAGTTGGCCCCTCCCTGGAAAGTGTTTCCAATGCCCTGTGGGGGATGGAGAAGAGGCATAAACACAGGGCAGGGGTGTCTTAGAAATGCAATCATGGAGAGTCAGTGGGCTGCTATGAACCCATAACCTCTCCTGTCCCTGCCTGTAAACTGTCCTGGGATGAGTTCAGACTTGTGGCCTTAACCAGAGTTCGGAACAGGTCTAAACTGGCCTCTTAGCCAGGACCTGCATTTAGGCTTTGTGCACTGAGAGGAACTCAAGATTAGTCAACCCTGCTAGGGCTTCTCTAGGTTGCTGAGAATGAGTGGACACTCCACACCTGCTTTGGGATAGGGAAGGGACAATGAGCTATACTCTGCTTCCCATCCTGGCGAACACACTGGGACCTGTGACGTGTCTGTAGGGAAGGGAGCTGACTGTGCTCTTGTAGGGTAGCAGGGCCCACGGGAACAGACGCACATGCAGAACAACTAGCACGGGTGTCCGCACGGCTGGGGAGCCACAGAGCGTCAGGACGAAGCGCACGGTGCTCCAGACCCGGAGGCAGATGAATATGAGCGGAATGAGAATCAGCTTCTTATCCGCCGTGGAGGTGGAGGACCCTCGCTGCAGCTGGCGCCCCTCACAGATGGGCCGGTATTCCGAGAGCGCCTGGTGCTGTGTGGAGAAGCAAGGGCATGAGTGAGCCAGACGGCCCTCTTACCAGATCATCCGTGCACGGAAAGCAAGAGACAGGCACTGTTGTCTTTTCCATTAGGACATGGGGAGGATTGGAACCTTTCAGACGACCAGGAGGGCTTTCCCCCAACTGCCAGCTCCCCAATCGCACACCCTGCCTACTCCGCATCTCCACAGAAGTGACTCGAGGAGCTGTAGACCTCTGCGCCCCGTGAACAAGCTATCTTAGCCCTCAGGCCCGCTGCACATTCATCTCAGCCGAACACACTTCATCCTTCTTCCGGCCACCTGTGTGACTTGGGAATTATTTTTTAGTCCTCTCTCCCAGTCACACCTCACCTATGAGTCCCATCTTCAAATCTGACCCAGAATCTGGATACTCTGACCCACCACCAGGCATGATCACAGTGTCTAATTCGTCTCTCCCCTTCCCATGGCAGGCCATCCCCAAGACAGGTGGCAGGTTCTCAGATGCCCTCTGCTCAACGCCCTTGGAGGCTCCATTTCAGCCCTTCCTTACAGGGTGAGCAAGCCCGGCTCAGTTTTAACCTCCATCTCCCTTGCTCACTCTTCCAGCCAGGTGGCTCTCCTCCGACCCCAGGTCTCAGCTGGTCCTTGTATCTGGGAAAGCATCCCCAGTTTCCTGCAGTTCCCTCACCTTCAAGTTCTTAGCCAGTGTCACATCCAGAACGAAGCTCACAGCCGGCCATTCTGCCGATAGTCCTGACCCCATCCTACCCATTGGCTGCTGTCTGTTTTCCATGGTTCTTCCGACCTGCATCCTCTGAGGTCATCCGCCCTTGTTTCTCAGCTTATCCCCCGCCCCCTCCCCCCATGCCCCCACAAGGCAAGATCCCCAGAGTGCAGGCTTGCCCACAGGAGGGACAGAGGAAGGGATGGAGACAGCCTTGGTTCTTGCATTCCCTGGGAATGGCTGTCATGGCAGGGAAAATGTTCAGTATCAAATCTGTAAAACCAACTGAGGTGGCCAACGAGAGGTGTCGGTTTGAGCCTGGTTTGGGACACCGACAGCCCTGAAAAGGGAATAATAACCATATGCATAGCATCCCTGAGTGCCAACGATCAATGGCTCACCTAATTAAGGGACCCACTTCCTCCTCCCCTAGGGGTCTGAGACAGCAGCCCAGAGACCTGAATGCGGGCCTCACACAGCTGGGGAGGAGCAGGGCAGAGCTGGACAGGAGACATGTTCCTCAGAGCTAAGCATGCCTCCTGACTTATTTCAGCTCTCCTTTCCCATCTCTAGGCAGGAAATGATTTATGTTCCCACCTCCCTGCCCATTTCATCTTCTTTTCTGAAAACTCTTGCCAAGTGCAAGAGGAAATTGTCACATGCAGAGACCAGCCTGGCAAACGGGGGCTCCTGTCCTGCTCTAGAAAGGACGGAGGCACACACAAGAGGATGAAGCCTGGTAGAGCTGGGGGCGGGGCTTTGTTCTCCAGGAGCTGCCCTTCATCTTCCCGGGTCAGTGGGAGGTGATAGGGGCATCCAGAAAGTCTCAGCCACTGTCTGTGTGGGACCCACTGTTGGCCCTGCCCTCCACCCAGGACTCCAGTGGAGCCAGCAAGGCTATGGCACAGGTGAGGACTGACTAAATGGAGAACCAGGATCTCAGAAGACACAGATGTAGTGCCGGGATGAGGTGTTCCAAGAACACAGATGCCTACAAGAAGTATCTGTCGGTCAGAAGTGGCCGCTCAGGGCCAGGTGCGATAGTCTTTAGTCCCGGCACTGGGGAGGCAGAGGCAGGTGGATTCTGTAAGTTTAAGGCCAGCCAGAGCTACACAGAGTAACTTTCAACAGTTCACCTGATTGTCTAAAAAGAAAGAAAGAGAGAAAGAGGGAGGGAGAGAGAGAGAGAGAAGAGTCAAATGATGAGCTAGCTGTTGGGTCAGCAGAATCTACAGCCATGGGCATTCCTCGGTGATAGACTGTTTAAGCAAGCAGAAGCCTTGGGGTCAATCTCAAGCACTGAAAGACAACTCAATAAGACACATCCTCCTAGAGTTTCTGCCTTGAAAACTCAGGGGGTTAAAAGCTTAATGTTTCTCCCTACTTGACAGGCAGAGTTTAAGGTTGTCCTCGGCTATCCTATGCCAGTCTGAGCTGCATCAGACCCTGTCTCCGGGGCTAAGGGATGTAGTATATTTGATGGAACGCTCACCTAGCATGCACGAAGCCCCAGGTTCCAGCCCCAACACTGCCGAACACGCTAGCGCATGCCAGTAACCCTAACACTTGGGAAGTAGAAGCAGAAACAGAAAGTTTAAGGCCAGCCCAAACTACATGTTAACCCATCTCAACAAAACAAGACCCCGTCTCCAAAAAAATAAAGTTCATAAATACACAGCAGGAAATGGGGTTCTTTCGCACTGGCTGGGGTCTGAACTCAGCACACCTCTTTATCGCTGCTTTAGCTACTGGTCAGTTTATCGGCTCTCATCTCTCTCAGGACAAGCCTCCCTTTCTGGATAGCCCCTTAGACTTATGGTCTCCACAATTCTGATTGCCAAGCGTAACTAGGTGTGTTATCTCTACTCGGAAGCATCCTTGACTTTGAGCTCAACTCCTTAGTGTAATTCCAGAGTTTGCCACACGGGGGCAGTGCAGGACCATGTGGAAATGCAGCGCTGCAGTCCAGCTACTTTTTATCTGTCTGAGCCTGCTCAGTCAGGCACACAGTCCTTACGGCCTAGCACTAGTTTGATTCTTCAGAGATACAGCCTGTCCCTCAAGGGTCAGTGCAGTGGCACCTACCGCCCTGTTGATGTGCTTCCTGACCAAAAGGTACAGCAGAGGTAGCAAGACATAAGCCAGCATCTCCCACAGCTTCCCGGTCAGTAGCATCCACAGGACACGGTCCTCGGCCTCCAGGTTGATCCAGCACCAGCCCACGGACACATCTGAGGCATCGTAGCCTATCTTCTTTAGAGAGACGGCTGCCACCGTGATAGCCAACGGAACGCCCCAGCTGAAGAATAAGGAGAAAAGAGAGGTGCCAAGGTTAGCCCATAACACCCCACAGTGTCGGTGGCATGGGCAAAACTGACTGGGGTCCTCTCTGAAGAGGACAGTGCTCCCAAAATCATCATCAGTGCTCCTGCAAAACAAGGGAAGGCAGGAAGGGCATGGGGAAGCCTGCTCTAATTTAGATGCCAGGACTTTGGGGATGGGGATGTGGCTTGGTCAGGAGGGGCCGACTGGCCATCTTTAGCACCACAGAAACTGGGCATGTTGGTAATTGCCTGCAGCTCAGTGCTTGAGAAGTGGAGACAGATAGACCACTGTGAGATCCAGGCCAACCTGGACTACACAGTGAGATCCTAGCCTGTGCTACAGAGTGAGACTCTCTCAAAACAACCTCCCAAATGACACAGCTCAGTGGTGGAGATTACTGGCTGCTCTTCCAGGAGTCTAAGCACTACATGGTAACTCACAACCATCTGGGGCTACTGTCTATCTGTGGCCTACAATCCCCAACCAGACCCTGGGTTCCAACCCCAAGCTCCACCAGGCTGCCGGAGGACTAAAGAAGGTTTAAACCTCACACAAACTCGGGTATTTGCAGACTGGTAATAAACTGGTACCTCCAATTTGGGGTGATCCAATGCCCTCTTCTGGTACACATATGGTGAGCAGACAGACACACAGGCAAAACACTCATATTGAAAAATAAATGATTTAAAAATAAAATTTCGCCAGGCAGTGGTGGCGCACGCCTTTAATCCCAGCACTTGGGAGGCAGAGGCAGGCAGATTTCTGAGTTCAAGGCCAGCCTGGTCTACAGAGTGAGTTCCAGGACAGCCAGGGCTACACAGAGAAACCCTGTCTCGAAAAACAAAAACAAAACAAAACAAAATAAAATTTCAGTGCTCCTTAGAGAAGGTGTGGCCAGGCGGTTCCAGCTTCTACATGCCCAGCTTTTCTCCTGGCATCCAGAGGGGCGTGGCCCAGTCTGCCAACATCAGCAGTCTTGGCTTAAACACTCTAGTCAGTTTCTCAGTCACCCAGGGGAGCTTGAGGTTGCAGGATTTGGGAGAATTCAGGTTCTAGAATCACAGGCTATGGGTAAATCCCCTCGGTCTTAAGGCCTCTTCTCTTATGTGGAGGAAGTGTAGCCTGGTAAGAGTTGAAGCGACCTCCTAGAACACCAGGCTGGAGAGATGGCTCAGCGGTTAAGAGCACTGACTGCTTTTCCAGAGGTCCTGAGTTCAATTCCCAACAACCACTGTGGCTCTCAACCTTCTGTAATGGGATCTGATGCCCTCCATTTGGAGGACACCCTCCACAGCAACACAACTGGGATTAAGCCCAAGTCCCAAGTCTCAAGTCTCCTTCCCAGAATCCCTATCCAGTTTCCTTCCAAAACAGCTTCTCAGAGGGACACCTCCTATGGAGGTGACACATGGGTTGACTTTGATGCAATGGGTTGGGTCCAAATTATCACCTTGTTGCCACCTGGGCAAGTTGCTTAGCTTCAGCACGCCAGGCCAGCGTTCCCACAGGGTGGGGATGGTGACTGCACCATCTGAAGAAATCAGTATTCACACAGCTCATGCAAGCCCAGGCAACCCACATCCGCTGGCGGCCATCAAGGCTGTGATTAGAGCCAAGGCATGGCAGTGCATACCTGTAATCCCGGCACTTGGAAGGCAGACACTCTGGAGGCCAACCTGGGCTACGCGGCTGTAATGTTGTAATGTTATGGTGTTCATCAGAAGAGTGAAACGGGTGTGCATAGTGTGTGCATATACATACATACATACATACATACATACATACATACATACATACATAAATATACACACACATGCATCATCCATGCCACAGACAGAAGGATGCTCACATCCTTGGGTACATGAGCACTGTCTAGCCCTTCTCCCAAGGTCCCCAGCCGAGACAGGATTGTGCCAAATTCACTATTGAGAACAAGTGAACACTTATTGGGATTCCTTACAGACCATAGGGAAGGGGGGTTTACTGAGGCCGTGAGTGTTCCTCCCCTAAAGGTTGCATCTGTAAAGCCTTCCCTTTGGCCAGTAGGAATGAGGACTTTCCCATGGCCACCTAGATAGATCCCTGCCCCTGCCCCATCTTTTTGGACCTATGGGTACTCTACCCCTCCCCCAAGGCCTGGTGCATTTAAGGCAGAGGTCCATACAACAGGTGGCTGGAAGTGGCTGGACACTTAGATGAGGGTCTTGTGACCTCTATGTCCTTGAGAGGGAATGTTAAAATGTTAACAGTCAACAGGTCTGGCTAGGGTAACCTCTGTAAACAGGCTGAGAGGACAGTCACGACAGCCAATACTAAAACAGAAGGACGGACTGAATCCCACAAGCTCTGACTGTCCCATGTGTGCCATGGACATCCACGTCCTCCCTCACAAATAAATAAATAAAAATTTAAAAAACACACATACACATACATTCTTGTATTTCTATACCAAGTGCTCCCTATGGCCACGCCCACACCGCCGGTGGACTTTCCCCAGGGACGCTTTGCTGAGCCCTGCTCTCCCCAGCCGGCCGTGATTAGGAATTGAGAGTGATCTCAATCACACAAAGTAGCCTCATAACTTTCATTTTCTGTAACATCTAAGATGAAAGTGAGAGGCAGGTCCCTAACCCCGGCACTGGGAGGCTGAAGCAGGGGGATTGCCAGGAGACTAAAGCCAGCCTGGGCTACATAGTGAGACCTTGTCTGAAGCAATTGAGAAGACAGAGAACAAGACACAGCCTGTAGCCTCCCCAGCAGTGACTAAGGGACCCCTTTGCTGGATGAAGGTACCAGTGTTTCTGTGCTGCACACTGGCTTCCTCGTTCTCTCTACTCTGTTCTTCCCGTCGTAAACTCCACACTGAATGCTCAGCTTCCTGTCTGCCCGTCTCTGCCTCCATTCAGGCTAACAACACTTTAAGCTTTATATTTTAAAGATTTACTTATTTCATGGATATGTGTATTTTGCCTGCGTGCATATACGCATACCACGTGGAGGCCAGAAGAGAATGTCAGATTCCCCCAGAAGTGACGTCACTTACAGTTCACAGCCGCCCCGTGGATGCTAGGAACCAAACCCAGGTCCTCTACAAGAGCAGCAAATGCTCTTAACCGCAGAGCTATCTCTCCATCCTGCCTCTGCCTCACTGTTCTTCCCTCCTGGCTCTGGAGCTGGAAGTTTAAGGTGTGGGTGAGAAGTTTTCTCTTGGGTCCTCTCTCCTTGGCTCGTAGATGGCATTGTCTCCCCAGATCCTTACAAGGATGTCCCTTTGTGTTTGTTGGTGTCGAACCTTTTCCTACAAAATACAGCACTCTTGGATGTGGTACCTGGCCAGGGAGAGCAGGGGTCAGCAAAACATTCCTGGAAAGTCCACTGGCTGTATGGACGTGGCCATAGGGAGCACTTAGTATAGAAATAAGTGTGTGTGTGTGTGTGTGTGTGTGTGTGTGTGTGTGTGTGTTTTAAATTATACTTATTTATTTGTGAGGGAGGGGCATGGATATCCATGGCACACACATGGAGGTCAGAAAACAGAGAACAGCTTGTGGGATTCAGGCCATCCTTCTTTAGATTACTAAAGTTGTCTCCATCACTTAAATTTTTTTTTGAGACAGGGGCTCATACAGACCAGGCTGATGAGACCGGATGGGGTCTCTCCTCTCTAAAGCTCTGACTCTGAAGCAGAGGACTCAAGGGTTAGGGTCTGTCTAACTGGAGGAGGGCTAGCACACCACACCCAAGCAGATCTCTGACTTGGAATGGCACCAACCATGCCTCCCAGTAATGCCTGGGACCCAAGGGTGGGCTCTGCACCGGCTTCTTCCCTTCTGAGGCACAGACTAAACTGTACCCCACTCCAGATCCTTCTCTTGAAGCCCCAACTTTCAGAACCTGAGGCTATCACTACATGTGATGTGGAGACAAGGTTCTTCAAGAGAGTTAACTCAATTCAAATGATGTGGCTGCCAGATCCGGCCCACATCCAAGAGCGCCGTATTCTATAGGAACAGATTTGACACTAACAAGCACAAAGGGACATCCTTGTAAGCAACCAGGAAAACAATACCATCTATGAGTCAAGGAGAGAGGACCCAGAGAACCTCCTCACCCACACCTTGAACTTCCAGCTCCAGAGCCAGGAGGGAAGAACTCCAAGCTGTCCAGGCTGTTGTTGGCACACCGTGTGCAGTAAGTGCTTGAATTCTGGCAGGAGCCACCGCTCCAAGCCCTGGGGAGCACAGCCCCTGAGTCTCAGGAATGAACTAGAAGGGCCCAGAGATGTGAAACTGGACACAATGGTGCTTGGCTTTCCCCAGTTAAGCCCTTCTGGGACCTCTCTATTCATTGTAGTTTTAAATTTCCAGGGGCATGAAACTAATTGTGCACAGGAAAGAGGCAAGCCACCCTCACACTAGGAATTCATATGATGGCCACAGGCAGGTGGTGGCTGTCCTCAGAATACCAATGTGCTGGATGCCCGCTGGAACCAGGCCCCTTGGGCATCCTAGCTCTGCCTGTCTGGGGAACTTCCGTTACAGAGTAGAGCACTTTTCTGTAAGGGCATCCCTCCTCCCGCTTCAGAGTTCAGTGGAGAAGCGGGCCCACTGCTTTCCAAAGAGCGCCTGAAACCAGTGCCCAGGTCCCAGCTCCCCTATGTTGTAAGCGGGCTCTAGAGGTCATTTGTGCCACCAGCTTCTCCCACAACCAGATCCCTGTATTTCTCAGTTCCTCCAGATCTCTGGAGTTTGGCAGCTGTTGGGTAGAAAACAAAGAGGGGGCCTTCCTTCACCCCTTCTATGCGGCAAATGGCAATTTCTGGTTTAAGGACCCAGTGGCTGTAGAAAGCCTTAACTGTTAAAAGAATTAGGGTCGGGGGTAAATAGAAGAAACTCTAAGGCAACAATGTTTCAGTTCACAAAAGCCCTGGTGAGGAGCCAGCGGGAAGCCGGGCTGAACAGAGTAGAGGCTGCAAAGAGGCATCTTCCCCAAGACAATGGCCTCCCATTGTCCCTCTCATGGGGCAGAGCTAGGACGTGGGAGAGGTTCATGGGGTCAGTCTCTAGGATCGCTGCCGACTTGAGGTCATTCTGTGGCTTCAGCTGTGGGAGGGGGAGGGGCGTCCTGTGCAATGCACAACACACCTGGTGACACTCTAGTTCCCAGCAGATGGCCCTGCACACCTAGGTCCTGGCCATACTGGCCTGAAGAAAGATAAAATCTGCTTCACGCTTGGAAGGATCAAAGGTAGCCTCTGGGGCCCTTGCTCTGGGTTTCCCACTGCTAAGACTTTACCATATTATCTTGTAAAAAAAAAAATAATAATAACCTTGGGTAGAAGAGATAAAAACCAGCTCCAATTGGGGGCACTGAAGCCCTGGGGTATTGCTCAAGAGACTGTTGCTCAGAGGTCGCCCCTGTGGAGGGGATAATGGATGCCCTGTACTTCCTTCCTATCCAGTACCTTCCCTGAGCAGCTAAACTCGTTACTTGCAGCAGCTCAAGGTAGGGTGGGGCCGTAGGATTGGCTTCCTGAGTGACACTTTCACTTAACGGCTAAACAGAGGCTGCTCCGTTCTAAGCACGGAGACCTACCCACTCTCAAGTTTAAACGGTAAGGAATTCCCTTTTGTACTATGAATTGCGATCTGAACTCCTGTCTCAGCCTCCCTCTGCCCCCTGGCGCCCCCTGTGGTACAAAGGGTTATTTTGCCTGCAATCCACTTTATCATAGCTCCTCTCCCCAAACCTGGAAAGTATCTTTGTTGTAGAGATGAGCAGTGCATGGTGGGACATGACTTACATCCCGGCACTTCCTAGGCAAGAGGCCGGCAGGTTGGTCTACAATAGGGAGTTCCAGGCCCGCCAAGACTACGTAGTGAGACCTGTCTAAAAAAAAAAAGGAAAGGAAAATGGAGATTTTTCCTTTCCTAGAGCTTATTCCTCCCTTAACAGTGATCATAACAGCTCTAAAAGCCCCCGTCTGCAAACCCCAACAACAGCAATGGCTTCTGGGAGGTGAAGGAGAGAAGCCGGATCTTAATTCAAAGCCAGTCTCCTGGGCTACACCGTGCTAGACCTGGGCTAGAACAAAAGTCAAGGTGGGCATGGGGGTCACTCCTATATTCCTTGGGAGGCAGAGGCACGAAGATCAAGAGTTTGACGACTCACGGGGCTACACACCAAGTTTGAGGCCAGGCGTAGCTGAGAACCAATCTCAGAAAACACAAACAAACAGATTCTCTCTCCCCATCCAGCCCACCCCACCTCTAGCACAAGTCTTAGAGAGGACCCTGGGACACCGCCGGAAGAAGCCCCAAATCCAGCTCCGCCCTTGAGTTTGTAGCAATCCCCCTGCTTCAGCCTCCTAAATGCTGGGATTACAGGCATGCACTACAATGCTTGGTGGACCCTACCTTTTCATTATGTTGGAACTTTCAATTCCCCACAAAGAGTTTCCGTGGTCAAATTGAGACAAGACTCTTTCTTCTCCATCACCCAAGGGGGCGCCAGAGGCAGGAGAGCGAGAGCCGGCAATACAGCTGTAGCACATTCACTCACAGACTGCTGGAGGCCAGCTCAGTCAGGACCTTACCTCTGTCTGACCCTTGGAGATAACACCAACATCCCACCCCCACCCACAGGACTCTAGACCTGATCTGGCAGAATAGGGGAAGGGGGAGGGGTGGCTAGCCAGCTCCTGTTGACTCTGGAGCCCTTACCAAGGGGAGGGTGAAGACAGCTTCACAGTTTTATCTCCATTGCCATAAAGGAAGAGTGAGTTCAAGACATCCCCCGCCCCCCTGGCAATTCCAGCCCTGGCCACAGGTGGGCATTGTAACCAATGATCACGGAAACACATTCTTATAGATTCACAACAGGAATGGTCAAAGATGAAGCAGGGGCTGGAGAAGTAGCCTGGCTAAGAGCACTGGCTGCTCCTACAGAGGACCTGGGTTCAATACCCGGCTCCCACATAGTGGCTCACAGCCATCTTGGGCACTACACACATGTGATACATGTCTGTCGGCAAAACACCCATACAGAAAGAAGAGAGAGAGAGAGAGAGAAAGAGAGAGAGAGACAGAGAGAGAGAGAGAGACACACACACACAGAGAGACAGAGAGACAGAGGAAAGAGCAATAACTACACCATGCCTGGCAGATGTCACTTTGCCACGTTAACTCCAAAGCACTTCTGAAACTTGCCAGCGTGCAGAACTTGAAACCCTTTGAGGAACAGACAAACAAAAGCGAGGGACATTCTACAAGTCACCACGCTGAACTCACAATGCCAGTGTTACTAGTCCAGTACAGCGAGCCATTCAGTAGTCTCAGCACCCAGGAGCAGGCCAAAGGGTTTGCCCCAAGTCTGAGGCTAGCTTGGGCTACATATGGAATTCCAGCCCAGCCTGGACTACAGACTAAGGCCCTGTCTGAACAGAATAGAAATAGGAGCTTGGGATACAGCTCAGTGGGAAGGGCTTTTGCCTGGGTTTCACCCTGACCCTCAGCGGTCACAGAGCCCTGAGTGGCCACATATCTGTCATCATGGCACTCTGGAAGTGGAAGCAGGATTGGACTCAAACAGTAACAAAAGTAAATGAACAAAATTGTCAATGTTGGGCTAGCAAGACGGCTCGGGGGCAAAGGTACTTGCTGCCCAAGCCTGCTGATTCAATCCCTGGAACCCACATAAAGACAGAAGGAGAGAACTGACTCCACAAAGCTGTCTTCTGACCTCCACACACAGCTGCTGTGACACATGTACTCCCTAAACGATACTAAGTACAAATAAAGTCAGCGTTATAAACCAAGATGGCCTCGGAAATGGAAGAATGGAGGGGGTAAGAAGATATGAAAACCAGGTCCAATAGCAAACCGGAACTTTCCTCAGAGACACTCCGAGAGTCCTCAGAAGACAGAGGTTCAAGAAAGTCTACCTATCAGGTGACAGTTGTCATCCTGGCTCTTGTAGGTATGTATAGGTCTGTGCATCTTACATACATAAGCATTTAGAGAGGAGAAGCATTTGTGTCTGTTCAAAAATAAATTAACAGAAGACAGTAAGGGCTAACGTTTGGGCAATCTGCAAAGCTAACAATACGTTTTGTTCAAGTTGTTATCGCAGCCAGGTAGACTCACAAAGGGCACAGACTCTGGAGTGGGTCAGAATCAGTGTCCGCCCCGAGCCTCCCTTGCCAGCTCTGTGGTCTTGGGCCATTTGTCTTCTGTGAATGGTGGGTGGCTGTCCCGTCTACCTCTGTAATTCTGAGTTTCATGCCTGTAATTGATTTTGGAGATGGGATTTCTGGGGGCTGGGGATGTAGCTCTAGCTTCAAGCCCCAGCACCTCCAGAAAACAAGCAGTGAAGGTGCCACATTCTACCATACCATTAAAAACTCCATTTAGAGCACTGGCCACCAGCATGTAACAGATGCGTGACACTTTGGATGGGAAAGAAGTCTCTTAACTCACCGCTCCTCTGTTGTTGGACGGTGACGTCAGTTCTAATTCTCGCTATGGTAACAGCGCCCTGGCCAGTCCTGGGAACATCCGGCGTTGTGTGAACTTTGTATTGTCTTCTTAGGCTAGGCTCTGGTCAACAGGACTACAGGACCCGGAAGTGTGAACCAGAGCTTTCGAAAGGATTGCTTCGATTTATAAAACCAACAAAGCCGGCAGTTCAGCGTTGCCAACTCTTTCTAGTATTCTCATTTTTCTTCGAATTCAATGAGAAAATGGTACTCTATTATTCTGTCAATTCCTAGTAATTTGGGGGGAGAGGGAGACAGGGTCCCATGAAGCCCAGCCTGGCAGGCTGACCTCTGAGTTTCTATCAAACTGATGTTAACTTTGAACTCCTGACTCTCCTGCTTTTCTCTCCCCTGGGATTATAGGGATGTACCATCAACCCCGACTGTTCTTAAGAATCCTTCACAGACATATCCATTTGTGCTGTTAGTATTTTAAAGTATCAAAAAGCAAGGCTGTAAAGTTTGAAGAGCCAGGATAATCGATGGGCGTGGTAGCTCATGCCTTTAATCTCCGCAGCCACGGGAGCCTGAGGCAGGAGGTTCCAGGCTAGCCAAGGCTACACAGGAAGACCTTGTCTAATAAGTAAACACACAGACACACAGTGAGGATTCAGATAGGCTGTGTCCAAGAATGAGAATTCTTCCACGAACAGATCCTTCAGCAACAATAACCTAATCCTTCAAGGAGATACAGTGGGGAGTCCCTAGCAACCAGCGTGGGAGGAGCTGGGTCAAAAATGAAGTGGCTGGCAGGTTCTAGCAGGTCTCTTGAACACAGCCTGCCCTGGGAAGATTTCTCTAAGCATCACAGAGAACCCTCCTAGAGGGTCGCTGATGCAGACTGAGCAGAGCACTTCCAACTCAGACGGGTTAGGGAATTCATCTTCTGTAGGGACCACACTGAAGCATCTGCTGCTTTGCTTAAAAAAAAAAAAAATACTGTCTTCATCGGTTTTTAAAGGAATGCAGCAGAAGAGAGGTCCTTGCAAAGAAAGGTCCAGCCTTGGGCTCTTTGGTAAGTACCAATGACCACCTGTGTTCACACTTCAACCCTGCCAAGGAGGACTTCTGTGTCTGACACAGTTGGTGTCTGGTACATGCTGGAGGGAGGGAAACCCCTAACTCCTTTTGAGTAGGTCCCTACACTGTAACATGGTGACATGGTACAAAGAGTTTGCTTGGCCAGTGGAGAAGAGGGTTCTTTCGTTTCTTTGGGACAGGCTGATCTCCTTCCAACAGCTACAAGGACAGGAGGTCAAGTGACTCTTCCCAGCTTGTTGCCTCTGCGTGTGACACCCAGGTGACCTGTCTCCACCAAAGTGCTGACTACCCTCCCTCTCGGCCCTTGGAAAACATTCAAGTTTTTAATAGGAAGGATCTATAATTAGGGCAGACTCTGATGCTGTGAGCAAGCAAGGAGACAGGAAGCAAGCCTTAGGATCCCTGTCTTAAACTCTGCACAGCCGCTGAGAATTTCAAACTCTGAAATGACAGGAGGGAGGCTGGCCTCTGGGCACAGCTTTCTTGCTGACAAGCGTGAAAGCAGAACAGACCAGAGCAGGGCAGGGCCTTGGACTTCCCTTGCTCTCAGGGACTCCAGGTGGCTGGGAGCCTGACCCTGACAAGCTTCTGCCACTAACTTGTACTCTCGACAACCAAGACCACATAGAGACAGTTGAAAGCATGATTAAGACAGGTGTTTAAGATCACTTCTTGCTCTTGTAAAGGACCTGGGTTCAATTCCCCGCACCCACATGATGGTTCACAACCATCTGTAACTCCAGTTCTGGGGGGTCCGATGCCTTCGTCTGACCTATGAGGGCACCAAGTACACATACACGTGATACACATACATACGTGCAGTCAATATTCACACATAAAATGAATAATTCTTTTTTAAAAATGTATAAGAAAAATGCAGGTACGGGGGGGGGGGCAAAGTCTATAAAAAGTCATGAAAAGCTTAAAAAACATATCTCTGTGTATTTTATAGTTGACACGCTATCGTCTGAGAGTCGCTGGATGCACCACACACACTGTGGTATAGAATTGGATGTTGTAGGCTCTTGGGCCAGGGCAGCCTCCTAACTCATCTTCCAGCCTGCAGACTGGAACTTCTCTCCATAGGCAGCAGAGACTGCCAGATCACAGTGAAATAGGAGGCAAAGGACACAAACTATTTTCTCTAGTTCCTTTCTAAATGGCAGGCTTCCCCTATGGGCAAGCTCCGCACCCACCCACACCTTGCTGGGAAGTTCTGGCTGGGACAGATATAGAGACCACCCTCTTCAGAGATGCTCAGACAGGTTGGGCTCTAATTTCTTGGGCAAGTTGGGCGGGCATCCTACCATGGTTCGGGGATGCATGAGGGCATGACCACATTGCCACCTAGATAGGGAACACACAAACGCCACAGCACAGTAGACAATGCCAGCGACCCATAAGCCTGCGTCTGGGGTCTGGAGGCAAAGCTGTGTTTCCTACTCACCTGATGAGGTGAAAAGCCCAGACTAGGTGGTCCGTGCAGGGCCCGCGCGCAGTTCGGACAATGCTGAGGTATAGATAGAGGGCGATGGCCACCGTCCAGAAGAAGGAGCTCGTGTTGGCGAAAGTAGAGAGCGCGCCCTGAAGGACGCAATCCCACGAAGTGCCCGCAAAGTCCTGTAGCACTCCGTAGAAGTACGAGGCAGCCGAGAGCAGGTCTGCTAGAGACAGGAAGAGTAGCAGGCGCCGCGCCCGGCTACGCAGGTCAGGCCACAGGGCGTGCGTGGCCACCAGGAGGCCCGAGCCCAGAGCTGACAGCGCACACGACAGAAGCACCACCGCGCGCTCCCACGGCAGCAACTCGGTGGGAGGCGCGGGTGAGGGCATGGCCGGCTGGGGACCAAGGGCAGATGGCCAGGGTGCACAGGCCCAAGGGTGCCGAGAGGTCGTGGCCAAGACGAGCCCGCGGTCGCCTCTGTCTGGGCATCTAGGCGCCCGGACTCGCGTCCCCACGGGTCCCGCCTGCGTCCCAGCCCCGCCCCGCCCAGTCTATCAACTATACAGCCGCGGTCTCACTGCGGCGCCCTCCACTCCCTGAGCCTGAGCTCTACAATCCTACCCTGAGTCCTCCAGGTCCCTCCTCTGAGCTCTCCAATCCCCGCCCCTGAGCTCCTTAGTCCCCGCCCCTGCGGTCTCCAAGCTCCGTAGCCCCTTCTTGAGCACTCCACGCTCCGCCTCCATAACCCTGCGTGCTCTCCTCGCGCTCCGCCCCTGAGCCCTGCGCCCCACCCCTGAGCCCTGCGCCCCGCCCCTGCGCCCTACCACGGGGCAGTAACACACTGGGATCTGAAGCTCCAGTGCTCCGCCCCCGAGCTCTCTACGTCCCGCCCTGTAGCCCCAGAACCCCGCCCAGCCCTTCCACCCCGGTCAAGCTCCTCCCGTGCCCCACACTTGCGCATTGCTCCGCCCTGATGCTCATTCAGCCCCAAACTCAAGCGCTTCCCCACGTTTCCCTACGCTTCTGCGCCTCTACACTTCCCTCCTACCCAGCACCTCCCAGTCCTGTCCCAATCGTTGCTTTCTGCTTCCCAGAGCTACTCTAGGAGGTTAGCAAATGGCTAGGACATCCCGTTCTAGGGGGGAGGGGAGAATGACATTTTTAGGGCTAATGTTACTTTCCCCTGGTCAGCTTGCTTACGTGTGTGTTGGGGAGGGGAGGGGCAGTTGTTGGAGAAATTCTTTCCGATGGTGGCAAAAACAGGTCCAGAGCATGACCTACATTCCTGAAGCCTGGGTACTGGAAGTCTTCACAAGGTCTGTGGTGATGTGGGGGACGTTTCTAACTTTTGTTACATTGAACGTATTGTTTTTGTGGAGCTGGGAGTGGAACTCAGGACCTTATACACCCCACATCTCACATATATTTTTAGATCCTTGTTTATTGTATATACCTTATTAGGTACTATTTTTAAGATACATTTTATTATTTTACGTGCGTGGATATTTGTCTGCATGGATGTACCTGTACCATGTGCATGCAGTGCCCACAGAGGCTAGAAAAGGGCGTCAGACTCGCCACCCCCCTGCACCATGTGGGGCTGGAATCAAATGTGACCCTCTGGAAGAGCAGCAAGTGCTCTTAACCGCTGAGCCATCTCTCTAGCGCCAGGTGCGGATTTTAAGGAATGAAACATTAGCGCCTTGAGTAATAGCCCTGGCGGAGTAACACTGGTAATCGGAATTTGATTCTTAGGACCCACTTGGTGGAAAGAGGTAAGTTGTCATCTGACCTCCACACCTGTGGGTGGTGCTCACACACCCCCATATGCATAAAGCAAAAAAAAAAAAATGTAATTTTAAATATGTAACGTAAAAAGAAAAAAAATAAGGAAGCATTAGTTCCCAATTTACAGAGTCGTCTTCTTGTTTGAACATGTTGTATTTTGTATTTTATTTTGCAGAAAACCCAGTTTGCATATTCGGTGGCTCACAACCACTCCAGCCGCAGTGCATCTCATGGCCCTGATCTCTGAGGGCACTGTGCTCGCATGCAAATAAGCCAGTATGGACACACGCATAATTCATAGTAATAAGAATAATTTTTAAAAATGTTTTTTTTATTATCTTAACATTGGCCCTTTTAGCCCTACAAGTCACTGGGTTTAGTGCATTTGCAAGTTTGTGCAACCATAGTAACCATCTAATCTACAGCATTTGCTCTCCTTCAGGTACTTGGGCTGGAAAGATGGGTAGCAGTCGCCACTCCTGCAGAGGGCTTGAGTTTAGGACCCCCCGCACTCATGAGGGCTAACAGTCACCTGTAGCTCTAGTTCCAGGGCATCGGAAGCCCTCTTCTGTGCTCTCCCAGAACTACACACAAGGCACACAAGCAGGCATACTCTCATACACACATAAGACACAAATAAGTGAATCTTGTTCTTTTTAAATGAGCGACAGAAAGGGAGTGGCTCCAGATAGAAGGGGAGGTTGGCAGAACAGGGAAGCACAGAGGAAGGAAAAACTGTAATCAGGATATTGTGTGTGAGAAAATCTATTTCCAATAAAAAGCGGGGAAAAACAATTTTGTAGTAAATATTCGGAAAGCCAAGAAATGATTCTGTATTAATGTTGAAAACCACAAAATAGCCATTTAAAACTTGTGAAATTGCATTGTGAAATCCAAGTATAAATTAAATAGCTGTATGCATATTTTTTCAAAAAAAAAAAAAAAAAACAATGTGTTCCTTAGCTGTTACCCCCAAATACACCCCCTAACCTGGCAACCACTAATTTTCTTAATGTGTCTATGGATGTCTCCTCTGGATACTTCCTATAAATGGGATTATATAGTGCATAGGCTTTAGAGTCTGGTTTCTTTCACTTGGCATATTTTCAGAATTTCCCTTGCTGTAAAGCATCCGTATTCCTCTTCTTCCTTTGAGCGATCATACTCTGTTGTGTAGATCCACTCATCAGCCGATGGAAACACCTTCTGGCTATAATGAATCACGCTGCTATAAAAACTCAGGTAGAAATGCTACATGCACATGTTTTTAGTTCTCTTGGGCTTGCACCTGGGTGTGAAATTGCTGGGTCATATGCGTGTCTCCCTGAGGAATTCATGGTTCAAAATGTGCTGCCTGCTCTTCTTCACTGGTAGCCTAGGAGGGGCGGTTTTGATTTCTCTCCACACATTTTTTTTTGAATGGGGTCTTATATATAGCTCTGGCTGACCTTGAAGGTGATATGACCTTGAGTTTCTTGTCCCTTTCCCAGGTGCTAAGATTACAGATTTGCATCGTCAAGCCCTTTCTTAAAAAAAAAAATAGCTATTTATTTATTTAGCTATCATACTGACTAATTTTATGTCAACCTGACACAGGCTAGAGTCATCCAAGAGAAGAGAGTCCCCAATGACAAAATCCCTCCATAAGTCACTTATGTGGGTGAGCCTGTAAGGCATTTTCTTAATTAGTGATTGATGGGAGAGGGCACAGCCCATTGTGGGTAGAACCCCCTTTGGGATGGTGGTCCTGGGTTCTGTAAGAAAGCAGGCTGAGCAAGCTACGGAGAGCAAGCCGGTAAGCAGCATCCCTCCATGGCCTCTGCATCAGCTCCTGCCTCCAGGTTTCCGCCCTGTGTGAGTTCCTGCCCTGGTTTCCTTCAGCGATGGACTGTTTACATGGCAGTGTGAACTGAAATAAGCCCTTTCCTCTCCCAGTTGCTTTGGTCATGGTGTTTCATTACAAAGCTAATAGCCCTAGCTAGGACAGAAATTAGACCCAGGGTAGTAGGGTACTGTTGTGACAGACCAGACCATGTTTGGGGAAGGATTGCAGAAAGACTTTGGAACTTTAAGCTAGAAAAGCCGTTGAGTATTGAGAGCTCAGTGAGATGCTTTGTAGGAGTTTGGGAAATAAGAAAGTTGAGCACAGTGGAAAAGATGGCTGTGAGTTACAGAGAGAAGCAGAGACTCCATGGGGCTGTTTGTGTGAAAGATCTGTGGTTCCGGTCAGCTAGGGCTGAAGAGTCAGCGTGATTAACAGGGAAGCAGAAACACTGAAGTGAAACCTTTGCTTTACTGGGATGATTGACGCTGGACAGCTGGAGCTAAGAAATTAGTGGTGATTAAGAAGAGATCACTATCACTGAGGTGAAATCGTCCTTGTTTCCTCAGGTCAACTCGCAGAAACTGTTCTAAAGGTGGCCTAGGTTGTAACTCGAGTTGGCAATCAAACTTGGTGGTGTAAGAGCCACCCAGATTGTACTGGTTTTGAGGGCATGAACGGGGTCATGGAGAGCAGCTGAGGCTTGGCACTGTGAGCAGCCACTGATGAAGGCACAACCCAGGTATAGCAGGAGATCCAGTGTTTTGGAGATGCCAGTACCGTGGGATGACCACCGAGAACAGCAGCAGCAGTGGAGAGGAGCGAGCTGGAGTCTAGGAGACAAGCTGTGTTATGGAGGGCAGACCTGGAGAAGTGATCCCAGCCTTTTGGAGGAGCCCAGAAAACCATGGGTGACTCTCAGATAATAGACATTGAGTCAGTTATGCTTTTGAGAGTTTGTTTTTGGTTTGTTTAGATTGCGATTATGCCCTGTTATTTTCTCTTGGACTAAGAAAGCATTTAACTTATTTTTTATTTTACAGGAGCCCACAATTGAAAAACTTTGGATTTTTAAAGACTGGGACCGAAACTGAACGTTTTTTTGGGGAGGGGAGGGACGCTTTTCAAGACAGGGTTTCTCTGTGTAGCCCTGGCTGTTCTGACACTCACTCTATAGACCAGCCTGCCCTCAAACTCAGAGGTCCTCCTGCCTCTGCCTCCCAAGTGCTGGGATTTAAGGCATGCATCACTACTACCCAGTCCGAGACTGAACTTTGAAAGTGTTTAAGTTGGTAAAAATTGTGGGACTTTTACATTTGTAATATGTTTTATATTTGTGGTGTTATTAATCTGAGATCTTAGGGATTCATCAAAAGCAGAAAAGGTTATATCTTAGTAAATGAAGTGTCCATGTGTTAACAAGAGGTCAGCTGTGCTGGCTAGTTTTATGTCAGTTTGACACAGGCTAGAGTCATCTGAGAGAAGGAACCCTCAACTGAGAAAATGCCTCTGTAAGATAGGGCTGTAGGCCCATTAATGAGGCCCTTGTGGGTGAGGGCCACCTCTGGTCAAGTGGTCCTGGGTTCTGTCAGAAAGGGAGCTGAGCCAGTCACAGGGAACAATCCCGAAGCAGCACCCCTCCATCAGCTCCTGCCTCCAGGCTCTGCCCTGTTGAGTTCCTGCCCTGACTTCCCTCAGAAATGGACCCTTATCTGAAAGTCTAAACCGAAATAAACCTTTTCCTACCCAAGTTGCTTTGGTCAGGGTTTCATCACTGCAATAGAAACCCTAACTGGACAGTTAAGTGTTTGTGTGTGAGAGAGTGGTGGGTACATGTGGCGAGGCCAGAGGAAGTTCCTGTCCTTCCCTTCTGTGCTGCAATGGTTTGTATATGCTCAGCCCAGGGAGTGGCACTATCAGGAAGTATGGCCTTACCTGAGTGGGTGTGGCCTTCTTGGAGTAGTTGTGGCCTTGTTGGAGTGGGTGTGTCCCTGTGGGTATAGGCTTTAAGACCCTCACCTTAGCTTTCTGGAAGTCAGTATTCTGCTAGCAGCCATCCTTCAGATAAAGATGTAGAACTCTCAGCTCCTCCTGCACCATGTCTGCCTGGATGCTGCCATGCTCCTGCCTTGATGATAATGGACCGAATCTCTGAACCTGTAAGCCAGCTCCAGTGAAATGTTGTCCTTCTAAGAGTTGCCTTGGTCACGGTGTCTGTTCACAGCAGTAACACACCCTCACTAAGACACCTACTCTACCTAATTTTCTTGGTAGGGTCTCTCCCTGGAGCTGGTCTGGAAGCCAATAAATCTCACTAATATTCCCATCTCTACCCCCTTTGTGAACACACACTGTATACACACTCACACACACACACACATATATATATGTATATATATATATATATATACACTCACACACACATACACATACACACATTCACACATATTCACACACATTCTCACATATACAAACACAAACATACATACATACACATACACTCACACACACATTCACACACACATTCACACATATACACATTCTCACATACTTACACACACACTCACACACACACTCACACATACTCACACACACTCACACATACACACACTCACACATACACACACATTTGTTAATATCAAACTCAATTCTTTTTTTTTTTTTTTTTTTTTTTTTTTTTGGTTTTTCGAGACAGGGTTTCTCTGTGTAGCCCTGGCTGTCCTGGAACTCACTCTGTAGACCAGGCTGGCCTTGAACTCAGAAATCTGCCTGCCTCTGCCTCCCAAGTGCTGGGATTAAAGGCGTGGGCCACCATTGCCCGGCTATAGATTCTATTTTTAACCGTGAGACCATTTCTTTCCTTTGCTGTATTGGAGGCTGAACCTCGAGGCCTGTGCACGCTGAGTAAGTGCTGTGCCACGGAGCTGGATCCCAGTTACATTCCATTATTCATTCAACACTATTGTGCGAGGCTTGCCAACATCCTTACGACTGTGGCTCTTCATGTCCATCGCTGTGTGGTGTTCCTGTGTACAAACCGTTTACAGTGATCTTCAGTTGCCTCGGGACATTGAGCTGTTTCCCAGTTTTAGTTACTTGTAAGAAAGAATGAGTGTGTATTCTTTTATAATGGAAAAAAAAAAGGTCACTAAAAACAATTTTTAGTAATGTCAGCAAACTTATTTATGGAACTTGCTCTGCAGAGAGCCCAAGAACAGCTGCTGTTCTTCCTCAGTCACTCGAATTGTTCAAAAGTCCCCTAACCTCCCCCTGAGGTCCCTCGCCACAGTTTAACCCTGGCTAAGAGTTGTCATTGGATCTCCTTAGAGTTGTTTGTTTGTTTGTTTGTTTTTTACTGGTGTGAATAGTTTTGCAACTAGCCCTGTGCCTGGGCACTAGGGAGAGCAGGAGACTGGAATGATTCTTATGTTCAGATGATGGTTATTTAATCCTTATGGCACGTTGGGGTGCAGTGGGGTGTGTGTGCAAAAGGAAACAGGAGACGTGGACAACCTAAGATGTCTGTGTTTTCCTGTTGTTTGCTTTGCTTGTTTGATATAGTCTCCTACATAGCTCAGGCTGGTCTTGAACTCCCAACCTTCTGTTCAGCCTCCTGATGCTGGGATCACAGGGGTGCCCAGCTTGTCAGATCAATACTAGCTGCACCTTTCCTGCGATATGGAGGCATAAGTACCTCGTTTGACACCTTGAGGAAGCAGCTGGCTGTTTGCAGGCAGTTTGGACCAGACAGTTGCTTGGTTGTCTGAGAAAACAGCAAGCTAACACTCCTTTCTTAAAAAAAAAAAAAAAAAAAATTCCTGAGATGTGTAAATGTGGCTTTAATTTGTTGAGATTTAAGCTTGAAGCCAAATCTCCACCTTGGAGGCTCACTGATGCTTACATCGGGGAAGGATGCTGGTTCTCAGCTTGCTGAGTGATGCTAAGCCATGTATGTGGGCTCCACCCAAGAGATCGGGGAGCTAAGGACCCAGGCCTCAGAGGTTCTGCTTCTCCTATGCAGGGGTTGAACAAGAATAGCAAGCCAAGGGAAGCCAGAGGCTTGCAATTACCTCCAAAGTCCCAATCCTCAGTGTGCTGGCACCCTGTCCCTGTGTTGGGGACTCACTCTGGTTGGTCTATCAGTCACCACCCTCTTCTAGTCGGCAGTCAGAGGAGTTGACCCTGAGGTGTTTCACTAGTGGCTGTGCTGAGCTAGCTGACAGCTGTCAAGACTGTTCTACAGTCAGAGTCCTCAGGGGCTGTGACCAGTGCCCTGCTAGATTGTCCCCAGGTCTGTGCATCCCAGTTGTCTGGCTTGAGAGCTGGAGACCCAGGCCCAGAAAAGCCCCATAGTTCAGACTTGCTGGCCCAGAAGGGGAGGTCGGTTTCCCTTTGCACTTTCTCACAAATCTCACTGCAAGAAGAAGCTTAATATTCTCTCCCTCTGGTGCAGTGGGGTGTATACATGCATATGCGTGTGCGTGCGTGTGCATGCATGTGCGTGTGCGTGTGTGTGCGTGTGTGTGCGTGCATGCGTGCGTGTGCTCTTGCAAGTCGGATGTGTCTGTGTGCAGAGTTGCCATATCAGGAGATATGATCACTGAGTGTTTTTCTGAGGTTGATTTTGACATAAGTAACAGGCCACATATGTTGTTCTTGAAACTAGAACAAAGAGGGACTTTCCTTGTGCTCCTGGGGGAAGGTACCGTGGTCACCTGTCCCACTTCCCCATTTAAGGTGAACAGGACACAGGCCCTGCCCTGATTGGGAAGAGGAAGCAAGACCTTCAGGACCTACAGAGTCCCTTCCCCCCATTCTCTTCCCAGGCTCCGGTATCTTCAGAGGAGACTGTGACCTGGAATTAGGGACCTGGTCTTCAAGGAACAGCCAACCAGTGGCTGATGGTCAGGGTGTTTTCCCCTGTCCACACTTCTATCCTTAGCTCCACCCTTAAGTTAAGGCTGTTGATTCTCACTGAATACCTGAACACCTGCCCACTTACCTGTACAAAGACCCTAGTCCTGCTAAGCCTACCCATCGAGGTAGCTCTCTTGCTGTGTTCACTGCCTCGATGTTCCTCTGTGTGTGGGTGAAGGAGGGCTGGCCAAATTCTCTTTTCACAGGTAAGATCGCCATAAGACATAGTAGCAGAAGAGAGATTTAAGGGTATAGAGGGAGACTCTAAGTCTAGCTTAGTCCCTCTGTCCTGTCCACGTTTGTGGGCAGGATTTTAGAGTCACCCTGCTCCACCAAACCAAGCTTGTAACCCTCTGATTATTTAGTCAAATACACACGTGGGAGACTGTGTGTGTTCAGGAGGTAAAGTTGGTAAGACTTTTAAGGGTCATTTGTGAGGATAAGGATGTGTGAAGGGAGAAGGCTCTAGACTTCTGGGACCACAGTGCTAGACTTACAGATGTGTGATCGTGTCCAGTTCAAGACAGCAGGCTTCACAGGAAGCAGTCACGTCTTACCACGTCAGGAACGTTAGATTTCTAGTAGCAAAGCCAAGGGGGTGGGCCTGAAGCCCTGCAGGGGCAGTGCCCTCTGTCAGCTAGAACTTTGGCGGTGAACAGCCAGCATGTCTGGAGCTATGGCTCAGTGGTTAAGAGCACTTGCTCTTGCAGAGGACCTGAGTTCGGTTCCCAGCACCCACATGGCAATCCACAACCATCTGTAACTCCAGGGCTAGGAGGTCAAAGCCCTCTTCTGACTTTTGTGGGTATGAGGTATACCGGTGGTATACATGCATAAATGTACAAATACTCATGTACATTAAAATAAATAAATCTATAAATAGGAATTAAAGAGCATCTATAACCTGCTGTTTGATTACCCATTATTATTATTATTATTATTATTACTACTATTATTATTTTTAGACAGGGTCTCATGTATCCCAGGCAGTAACCTTCACACTGGCTCTATAGGTGACAATGGCTTTGACCCTCCTGTCTCTGTTTTCCAAGCACCGGGATCACCTGTGTACACCATCACCCCCACCCAGCCTTTTATTTTAACAGTTCTGAGGCACACAGTGCAGCAGCATCCTATGCAGAGGCAGGCGGGCAGTGTTGCACAATGGTCACCACCGTCTATTTCCAGGATGCTTTCATCAGTCCCAACAGAAGCTTTACATGCCTTAAGCAATAGGCCTGCACTGCCCCTCCCCCTGCTCCACTTTCTGCGCTGCAACATTTGCCTCTTGGCAGCTGGCTTACTTCATTGCACCGTGTCTTTCAGGTTCACCCCCGCTGTGGCATGTGTCAGAATCTCAGGTCTCTTTGTGGTCAAACAATATTATTACGTATGACAAGATAATGTTTGCGTGTGGGAATGTATGTTTGTTTGGTCTAACAGCCTGGGACTAAACTACGCTGCTCAGGCTGTACCTGCATCATCTCCTGGGCAGCTGAGATTCCGGGATGTGCCACTGCACAGGGAGACCACATACTCCATCCTTCCACGCACCGATAGACTCTCAGGTTGTTTTATATCTTGGCACGGTGAACAATACTCCTGTGAATAAGTGCCTCGCCCCAGCTGTTTCTGGAGGCTGGATCTCTTGTAGCCCAGGCTGGCTTTCAACTCCTGTTTCTTCCTCTTGCGTCTCCCTCCCACATGCTGGGATTCCAGGTCACTATACCCAGCCTAGCTCTTTAATATGGATTGCAGGAAAAAGATAGAACTGTGAGTATCCAGTTCCTGAAGCCCTTCAGAGAATTCCAAAGAATGTGAGGTGCACGTGCGTGTGCGTGCGTGCATGTACACACACATGCACGCACACACACGCCTTATAAAAGACACCCACATGGGCTAAACTAGGTCCATATTGCTAGCTTTAAAGCAAATGAGATGGAAAGAAAACCTTCAGATAGAAGAACCATACACAGTTAATCATCCCCCAAACGCTGATACATAGCACGTAATAGGTTCAGTAGGATCTTCTCCCTGGCATGTTCAGCTTGTAGAACCTGTTTTGTGGGGTTTTGTATATTGCCTGTACTGAGTGATTGGTAGGGCAGGGACCTAGCTGGTCTAGATTAGTAGGCCCTGCACCAATACTTACGGGGTGAACAACCAATGTGGGGAGCCTAACAGTGAGAAAGTTGGGCTTGGCTGGCTGCTCTTCTCAGGGTCTGCCCTCTGTCCAGCAATCTGGAGCACGCCATACTCTTTTGTTTCCTCCAAGGCTCACACCACAGAGCATTTCCTGTCCTTGTCAGTACATTTTTCCTTTTTATTTTAGCAATACTTACAGTTGTGTTAGCAACAGATTCCCTAGGCTGGGTATAATGGTCCATGCCATAGTCCCAGTTCCTGGAGAGGCTGAGCCAGGAGGATAGCTTGCCCTAGAGGTGGAGTTAGGATGAGCTGAGGGAATTCAGGGAGATATTTTCTTAAAAAAAAAAAAAAAAAAGCCATATATATATATATATATATATATATATATATATATGAACAATAGATAAAATTTTATAATTATTATAATAATATATAATAAATATATGTTAATTAATTTTTGAAACAGTCTGTGTAGCCCTGGCTGTTCTGAAACTTCCTACATACAGCAGGCTGGCCTCAAATAGAGATCTGCCTGCCTCTGCCTCCTGAGTGTGGGGGTGATGTAGTTTGAATCATGGTCTCATGTAGTCCGGGCTGGTCTGGAATTCACTGTGGAGTGGAGGACGGCCCAGATCCCTGATCCTCTTGTCCTTCCACTGCCAAGTGTGACCACGTCTGCCTCATCCCTATTTTATTAGACAGGCTGTGCTCTGGCACTCGGTGCGTGAATAAGGAGCGCACAGGCTACTCTACCAACCCAGAGCCTCGCCTGTGTGAAAGAAGAACCCAGCACCCAGCTGCACCTTTCAGCCTTTTATTTTACAGCTGATCTTAGCCAAAAGGCCAAGGCGTGCATTATACCTCTTTGTTACACTTATCTACTGTATCTGGTTTTTTATTTTGCTTTTGTTTAGCTGTTGTTTTTGAGACGAGGGCTCACTCTGTAGCCAGCCTAGAATTTTGCCTTTTGAGTGCTGGGATCAAAGGCGTGTGCCACTGTGAATTTATTTATAACTCATCTGTGCTTGTGTGTGTGTGTGTGTGTGTGTGTGTGTGTGTGTGTGTGTGATTAGGGGGAGTCTGTTTTGTCAGTCAACACATGGATCCTGGGCACCAAACCTGGGTCATGGCCTCATCAGCAAAGTCTCTTTACCTCTCAGGCTCTATGACAAACACACTTTTATATTTTGAAATAGGGTCTTACTAAATAGCTTGGGCTGGTCCTAAATGCAGTCCTGTGGCCTCAGCCTCCCACAGGACTGCAGCACCACACCTGGCTTCCTCTGCACTTGACAACTCTTGTTTCAAGGGTCCAGAGGCTCTGCTAGACCAGCAGAGGGGTATGAGGTAAAACCCAGGTTAAGCTCTGGCCAATTCTTATGATGTATGGTGACAAAGGCCTTCAATCCCAAAGTTTGAGATTAAAATATGAATATTGTTCCGAAGTTTGGCGTGGTAGTGGGTACTTGCAATCCCAGTATTCAGGAACTGAGGCAGGAGGATAATGATATTGAGGCCAGTATGGGTTACATAGTGAGAACCTGTAACAGAAAAGGAGGAAAAGGAGGAGGAAGAAGAGGAGGGGAAAGAAGAAGAGGAGGAGGAGGAAGAGAAGAGGAGAAAGAAGTGAAGGAAGAGGGATCAATAGCCCTTGGGAGGCAGAAGCATGTGGATCTCTGAGTTCAAGGCCAGCCTGGTCTATACAGAGTTCTAGGCCAACTGAAGTTTCATAGTGAGACCTTGTCTAAGAGAGGGGGATGGGGAAAGACAGAAAGGGAGGGAAAGAGGGAGAAAAGAAAAAAGAAAGAAGAGACCCTGCTGTGAATGGCTGGCTTTCCTTCCCTCCACGCAGCGCTAGGATGCATCGTGGCGCTAGTAACCAGTTAGAATTGGGTGCCAACTCTAGTTCACTCTTCTGTGTTGGCAATGGCCTCTCCTTGCCACCAGGTGGCGACGCTTGCCCCTATGTCAGAGGACACCACTCACTCTTCCAGCCCGAAAAGAGGTTTGGGGCTTCCTTCCTTGCTCCTTTGTCCTGGGGAAGAGAGCTGGGCTCCTGGGCCATTTCTTTTTTTATTTTGTAAAAATATGTCTGTTGTGGACATTTCAAGCATACACAAAGCCTATGAGCCCCAGGGAGCCAAGAACCAACCTCACCCTGACTGTGGAGCACTCCAGCACGTCCTCAAGTTCATCAGGATCCCTTTGGATCCTTCCACCCTAAGCCTGGCCCCGCCTACCAAACCTCCACGAAAGGGACCCAGTAGGATCCCAAAGTCTCCCTCTACTTTCAAGCCTGCACACTGCCCATGTCTGACCGGAACCCTCCAGTGAATACTTCCTCTGGCTCTGCCCCTTAGGGATTAGGGAACAGCCGACTGGCACTCTCCAGATTCTCTCCTGGTGGCATCTGAAACCCAGGACGAATTCTGACAACCCTTCAAAACTACCACTGTCTGTGTCACAGGCTCACCAAGGCCTCTTCCTGGGAACCGGGAATGGAGACAAGCCCTGGATTGGTATCTGTGCCTCAAACCAGAAGCATACCGTGACGCCATTACAACGGGATTATGAAGTATCCAGAAAGATCCCGTGTACACGGGCCACTCTCTAATTCAGCTGCTGAGATGTTGGCTCCTGTCTCACAAGGTGACAGTTTGGAGACACAGTTTTTCAGGAGGTGATTAGATTAAAATGAGTTCAAGGGGGCAGGCCCCCATTTAACTGATAGCCTGTCTGGGTTTTGACTTTAAAAAAAAAAAAGATTAATTTGTTTAAAGGACATTTCTTTTTAAACAAGTAAAAAAAAAATTTTTTTTTTAAAAAAAATGATTTATGTGCATTGGTGTTTTGCCTGCATATATGTCTGTGTGAGGGTGTCGGATCTCTTGAAACTGTACTTATAGACAGGTGTGAGCTGCCATGTAGGTGCTGGGAATTGAACCTTGGTCCTCTGGAAGAACAGTCAATGCTTTTAACCCCTGAGCCATCGCTCCAGCACCAAAGGATATTCTTCTTGTTTGTTTGAGACAGGATCTTGTAGCTCTGGCTGGCCTGGAACTCCCTATATAGACCAGGCTGGCTTCAAACTCAGGTCTGAGGACAGGACATTCTTTAAGGGTCCCAGTATACAAACGCACTGATACTCATTTTTGTTTGTAGTAAACGTTTTATTTTGGAAAAATCTTATTAGATGGAATAAGAACAGTATTTAACTTCCACACCCGTCTGACACCGATCGTCCTCTGGTGTCACCTTCATAAAGGAATTAATTAACACAGAAGCCAGTAGTGGAGTACAGGGGTGCAGAGCTACTTAACACAACTCAGGCTCTGGCCGTACCCCAGCACTAAGTAAACTAACGTTATCCTGATACCTCTGTTATTTTTTTAAAAAAAAAACTTTGTAACGATTACGATTTTATATGCCTAGCTGTTTTCTCTGTATTTGTGCACCACATGCATGCAGTGTCCACAGAGGCCAGCAGGGGGCATCAGATCCCTGGGAACTGCAGTTACAGATGGCTGAGTTAGGTGCTGAGTGGTGAACTCAGGTCCTCTGGAAAAGCAGTAACCACTGAGCCACCTCTCCAGCCCCGCTTTTCTGCTTTTGAGGTAGGATCCTGTGTAACCCCAGTCAGCTTTGGACTGATCCTCACGCCTCTACCCCTCAAGTAATTACAGGGATGAGCTGCCCACCCAGATGCCATTTCTGAATTCTTATTATCTAGACATCTAACTATTTTTCTTTCTTATTTAGACAAGGCCTCACAGTGTGGCTTTGGCAGGTTTGACGACCCCGACACAGCTCTCTATTCAGGAGGGCCTTGAACTTGGAGAGATCCACCTGTTGCTGCCCTCAGAGGCTTTGATTAAATGTTAGTGCTACCACACCCAACAATGCAGCCATTTTTAGGCGAATTCTCTCTAAAAAGGACGATATTTCTTGTTCTTCTCCTGGCACAAATAAAAGCCAACCTGGGCTGGAAAAGAAGTTTTTTGAAAATGACTTCAGTTGGGGCTGGAGAGATGTCTCAGCAGATAAGAGCACTGGATACTCTTCAAGAGGACCTGGGTTCAATCCCCAGCATGAACTGAACTCACAAACTATCTGCAACTCCAGTTTCAGCACTTCTGACACCCTCACACAGACATACACATAGGCAAAACATCCATAAACATATAAACATAAATATATAATAATATATATATATATAATATATATATGACTTCCCTTGAATCCAAGCTAATACCCATGAGAAGCCAGAGTATGGCCCCTTTAATTTACAGCCCAGGGCCAGGGGGGAGGAGGGTCAGGCATTCTTGACTTCTGTGGGAAAACTGAAAAAAAACGTGAAGCCCGTACTCGCAGGCCCTCATGTGCGGCTGCAGGCAATCCTCCTGGAGGACTGTGAACCCTCCGTCAGTGCTCAGCATTCCTGACATTGCAGCTGCCACACTCAGCCCACGCTGGCTCCCCAGGGCTGTGGAGCGGACAGAGTGTGTGGTTGAGTGGGCACGGGTCATGGTCCATCCACCAGGCCCCATTACAAAGGGGCCCTCTCGAAAGGCAGCCCTCGGTGCAAAGGAATATTTAGGGAGAGAGGGATTCCCGCAGCAAGGGGCTTGCTGAAGAGTGTTTGCACACACACACCCTCCACATTAGGAGAGAGGAAGGTGGTTGGGTGTGGTGACATGTGCCTGCCACCCCAGTACTTGGGAGGCTGAGACAGAAGGATTGCTTCAAGTGTGAGGCCAGCCTGGTCTGTCTGCATGACAAGCTGCAGGCTAACCAGGGTCACACACTAAGACCCTATCTCTAGACACCAGAGAGCCATCAGGATGGTTCAGTGGGTAAAAGTGCTTGTCACACAAGCCTGATCAGCCTGAGGACCTGGTCTGGAACCCACATAAAGGTGAAGGGAGAAAACTTTCATATAGCTGACCTCTGACCTCCACACGTGAGCCATGACACTTGGTGCACCTCCCTCATGCACACATAAGAAGGAATAAAATAACTGAAAAAAAAAAATACAAGAGAGAGAGAGAGAAGAAAGTCTAAGGTTAGACCTCAAATGGCAGAGGTTACCCCCTCAAGGTCATCAGCATCCTGGGCCTGGCTTTGACTGAAAAGGAAAACACACACACACACACACACACACACACACACACACACACACACGTTTCACACTGTAGCTCAGGCTGGCCCCAAGCTCACTTATGAGCTCTGGCTACCAAACTAGTTATCCTCTTGAATGCTGGGATTGCAGGCCTAAACCATCACACCTGACTCATCCAGGTTTTCTGAGATGCTTTTGAAATCTGCTTCATGAGAGGAGGTGTCATGGGCTCAACAGCAAGGCAGACCACAGACCTGTGCCCGTCTCCAGGGACAGCAGCTGGGGACTTCTGCACTCCAATCCTCGCTATGACCTATGCCTTTAGCTACCTTTCAGTTTGAACCTGTGTGTCACAGCAGACCCTTCATGTATATGCTTGCCTGTCCAACAGGCCCAATGCAGAAAGCCTTTACCCAGCGGCAGCCTTCTTCCTGGGCTTTCCCAGATGATACAGCTGAGACCTCCCTGAGGCCATGTGTACTTCAGGCGGAGTTGCATGGAGCAGGTGGAAGGAGCAGCTGGATACTCAGGTGAGGGTCTTGTGACCCTCCCCAGCCGTCTACGAGGAAGTGTAAACAGTCAACAGACCCAGCTGGAGTAGTCCTTTTGCAAGGGGGCACAGCTGAATGCCCCAAGATGGCGGCTGCTTGGCCAGGAGGATGAACATACAACATACACTCTTTGTACATGCTATAATTATTACCCCTACATGCAAACTTCTCTCAGCCAGAAGTGGCTCACACCCCAGTCCCTGTGCCTCCCTCTGACACTCAGTACCCCTAAACATGCTCCTCCTCAGAAAGCCAGCCTCCCCCAGCAACCCTTACCCACCAGCATGGTAGAGCAGCTCGGAAGTCCTGGCGCCTCTCGGAGGTCTGGGCATCGCTCATCTTTTTCTTCTCGGCCCAACAGAGTGCAGCATTTCTTGGGCAGTATACTTGCTGATTGCTTCCTTAGCTAATACTCACAACAACCAGCTAAGACACTGCCAAAGAATTACTCACAGCTGGCCGGCCCAGGCTGAGACGCCTGCAGATGCAGGAGGATGGAGAGGCTGCAGGAGAAAGATGAGTAGGGACCCTCCCAAGACACCTTGACAGACGCCTCCAGCACTTGGAAGCCAGCGTGCTAGCACAGGAGGGAAGCAGCAGGGTACATCAGTGCCTCCCCATCCCAGCACCCACAAAGGTCACACTAGTCAGGGGCCAGCTGGAGGGACAGCGCCACCAGGATGGTTTCAGGAATGCCTTCCAGCTTCCACGAGGAGGCTGAGTCAGGAGGTTCCAGTCTGGGCAATATGGTGAGACTGAAGTAAAAACAGGATGCTGAAGAGATGGCTCAGCAGTTAAGAGCACTGGCTGCTCTTGCAGAGGACCCAGGTTCAGTTCTGAGCACCCACATGGTGACTTACAAACACCTGTAACTCCAGGTTCAGGGACCCTGACACCCTCTTCTGGCCCCTGGGGGTACCAAGCACACACGTAGTGTATACACATCAGTCAAAACACCTATACACATTAAAAACAAGCAAATCTTTAAAAATCAAAATGAGCCAGTGAGGACAGTGGATAGTGAGAAAGGCACTTGCTACTAAGCAAGGTAACCTGAGTTAGATCCCAGAACCTAAATTGCGGAACGAGAGAATTGACTCCTGCAAGCTGTCCTCTGGCCACACACACACACACACACACACACACACTCTCACACACTCACACACACATACACACTCTCTCTCACACACACACTCTCACACACACACTCACACTCTCTCACACACACTCTCTCACACACACACACTCACACACACTCTCACTCACACACTCACACACACTCACACACTCACACACTCTCACACTCTCACACACACACTCACACATACACTCACACACACTCTCACACACACTCACACACTCTCACACACACACACTCTCACACACACACTCTCTCTCACACACACACATTCTCACACACACACACTCTCACTCACTCATATACACACACACTCACTCTCACACACTCACTCACACACACACACACACTCACTCTCACACACTCACACGTTATGTATGACATGCACCCCACCCCCAGTAATCAAACAAAGAGATGTAAAACAACAATGACCTTCCCTCAACCAAACCCCAGTAACCTCGTATAGTCCCCCAACTGGTTGGATGAAGCCCATACTGTCAGAGGGAAGAGGATACTCTGTACTTCTGGACAGTGACTCAAGAAGCTGGAGTCGTCCACACCAACACCTAGGCCAGTGTTTGGGTGGATGCGGTGACCGGGCTGGGGCAGTTCACTTGTTCAGTTGACGGAGCCCTTGCTTGGCAGGTGCCGGACCTTGGGCTTCATCCCCAGCACTGTAAACAAGATGCAAGATTAGTGCATCTCTCGACCATCAGAGAAGCCGCTTTTTGTGGTGGACGGCGGTTAACAGAGACCCACAAGTCGTCTGTGTACAGAGAACAAGACTGTGGGGTGTCCAACCTTAAATATGACATCTATCACACTCTTCCGGGACTCAGCGGTCATCTAGGAAGGAGGTGGGGGCAGAAGAGTTGGAGGTAGCAAATGTTTTCTGGGGAAGCAGTATTTGCCACACACGACAGGGCTGTTGCACACATGAACTCAGTGGCTGTGACTCTATTCATAAGACCCGCACAAGGTCAAGTCAGCCAAAACCCAGCATGAACTGGGGAGGGGCTCACAAAGTCCCACCCCTAGCTGAGGAGCGATTGGCAATTGGTGGATGCTGGGGTGGGGGCGGGGTCTTCAGGAAAACAGTCCCGGAGGGATTCCCTTCAGGGGATGATCCTACACCCAAGCATATATTAGACAGCATTAACTGATCTCAGAGGACTTAGCGCACAGAGACGCAGAGACAGGAGGGGATTGTGAGAGAGGTCCCGAGCAGCTTGGGCTCAGACTGCTCGACTGGCTTGCAGCGGCTCTGCCTTCCCCAGTCCCGCTTAGTACCTCCGCATGCTGCTCCCTATGGCCTGTGCTGTCCTTGGTTCTCCTTTGTGCTCACCCCTTTGCTACTCCCCAACAAGGGAAGATCAGGCTGAGAGGATGTGGGGTCATTCCCACCTCTCCAACAGTACCTGACCATAACATGACAGACACAGTAGATGACACCCCAGGAATCTAGTGGAGGCAAGAGAAGCCCAAGTATGAGGCCAGCCCAGCCTTTATACCAGGACTTTATCTTGGGCGGGGTTGGGAGAAGGGGGGAGGGGACGAAGGCGGGAGGAGGGTGGGGGAAGGGAAGGAGGTGGGAGAAGGGAGGGGGACAGGGTGGGAGGAGGGTTACAGGACGGGGAGGGGGGGGTGTTATACAGCAGTAACATCTCAGCAGCTACTGCAGTAAGGGAATCTGGTGCCAAGCCTGACAACCTAAACGAGACCCCTGGAACCTACATGATAAATAGAAAGAACCGATTCCCAGAAGCTGTCCTCTGATCTACACGCATGCCTTCGCGCACACACACGTGCATACACATAACATGAGTGAATGCATGAATACATGAATGTAAAGCTTTTAGAAAGGAGCTGTGGTATCTCATAGTGGTCACCCCGGTGCTTGGGAAACGCAGAGGACAGCCTGGGTTACTTGAGACCGACTTTTAAAAAGAAAAATCAAAATGGAAAAGCAAAACAAAAACTGTACACGTGGGAGGAGCCTCGTGGCAATCACCTGGCCCCAGCAAGACAGCCCCGTTGGCACAATCTGTGTGAGAAACCAAAACTCCACAAACCCTACCCTGCCTCACCCCTGCCCATGTTCGGGAATGCAGAGGCCACATCCAGGTCCTCTAATGAGGCCTGGCCAAGTGGGGTCACAGGGGCGGCCTCAAGAAGAGGAACCAGGTTCACAAAAGGCTGGGCCGTGGCCTTCTCTAAGAAGCAATGTTCTTTTATTTGTCCTCTGGGAACCATAAGAACAAGAGCTGGAGGCCCCCAGCTGGAATGGAGGGCAGCATGGCTCCGACCACGCCCCACAGATCCTCTTGGGTTTTGCCAAGAGCTCCAAGGAATTGCTCTGTCCTTGCAAAGGTGTTACTAGAAAGGCTGGCTGGGGAGTGGGACAGGGACTGTGGCTGAGGGCACTGAGTCCTAGGTCTACTGCTGTGGCTGACCTTTTCCCGCCCTGCCAGAGACAGCAGAGAGAAGCTTGACTCAGGAGCGGTGGTATCCGAGGTGGATCTCAAGAGGACTGACTTGGAAGTTTCGAACCTCAAACATTAGTGCTGTGGGAGAGATGGCTCAGTGGTTAGGAACATTTGTCATTCTTATAGAGGACCTGAGTTCGGTTCCTAGTCCCCAGAGGTGGCTCCTAACCATCTTTAACTTCTGTTTCAGGGGGATTCAATGCCATCATCTGACTTCCACAGGTACCAGGTTTGTGTGTGGGACACAGACATGCATGCAGGGAAGTCACATATTAAATTTTTTTAAAAATCTAAAAAAAAAAAAAAAAAAAGTCAGGGTAAGATCAGAGTGTGACAGTGTCTGTCTATGATGCTGGGACTCAGAAGGCAAGATCAAGGAAGACCAAGGCAAGTTCAAGGCCACCTTGGGCTATATAGGGAGTTCCAGGCAAGCCAGGAGCCTCATCTGGAAACCATGAAAGACCCTCCGCTTTGCTTTTTGGAACAAGCTCTCCTAGGAGGCACCATCATTTCCTGCTGCCAGCCCCAGGCACTTCAGGGGCTGTGTGTGCTTTCCAGAAGAAAGGAGCAAGATAGTCAATGCCTGTCACTGGACCAAGGCAAGCCCTGGTAAATGGCTGATGACTTCCCGGCTTCTGGGGCTGCTAGCCAGTAGCCTGTGGCCTCTGCTCTGGTGGAGCTGGGGACTCAGCTGCCAACATCCTTAGTATTTAGGCGCTCATGTTATCCTTTACCGGGTCTCTTCAAAACATTCTGTGTATTGAATATTTGCCTGTGTGAGCATATGTGCATTTCTCTGGAGGCTGGAAGAGGACTATATGCATGCTGGGAACCAAACCCAGGTCCCCTCCCTGCAAGAGCAACAAGTGCTCTTAAGACTGAGCCATCTCTCCAGCTTCAGTCTTCACTGGGTCTTACAGATGGGCTATCAGGCAGCCAACAGAGGATGGTTAATCAAAGGAAAAACAGAAGCAGAGGAAAGGAGGGAGGAGGAAAAGGGAGAGGAAGAGAGAGAAGGCACTAATGGGAAGGAATGCTCTCTCTGGGCAGTGAAGGACTAAGACTCGTGCTGTTTGAGGTTGCCTTTGCGTTAAAAGTATCTTATGAAACTGGAGCTGACACTATGGAAATAAGTCTGAAGGTTCCTCAAAAAAACAAAACAAAACCAAAAAACCACTAAAAATAGAGGCACCATATGACGCAGATATATACCCCAAGGGTATTACCCAAAGAGCTTTCTACCCTGTCATGGAGACATTTGCACATCCATGGTCCTATTTGCAAAAGCCAGACAGTGGAACCAGCATAGATGCTCCTGAATAAGGGAATAAATGAATGAAGATCTCTGTAAGTTCAAGACCAGCCTGGTCTACATAGTGAGTTTCAGGACACACACACACACACACACACACACACACACACACACACACATTTTCTTATGCCTCCCAAGTGCTGAGATTATTTGGTTTGACAGGATGAAATTTTATATAGGCTTAAAAAAGAAAGAAAGAAAGAAAGAAAGAAAGAAAGAAAGAAAGAAAGAAAGAACGAACTCAGGACAATGGCAGAAAATGGAAGTCATGATGTCAAGAAAATCAGGCAGACTCAGACAAACCGCACGTTGGACTCAGAACCTGCATTTCAAATGCGTGTCTCTAGGAGGGGCAGGGTCCATGAAGCTACTAGAATCATAAGATAGTAAGAGGGGAGGAAGGAATCTTAAGGGAGAAACAGAGGTAGCCATGGAGTTCATGATATAGGAAAGCAGGAGACTGATTGAGGGGAGGAAGGAAAACCTGAGAAAGGGAGTGGGGGAGGGAAAGGAAGGAGAGGGGAGGGAAAGGAAGGAGAGGGGAGAAAATGATAACAAAGGAGACACATGGGTATGAAGATGCAAAGAGGAGACATCACCTTGTGTGCTAACCAAAAATCTAAAAAGCCAAACCAGGAGGGCCGGAGGTTAGAAGTGTTTGCTGCTTTTCTAAAGGACCCAAGTTCCGTCCGAGCTCCGACACCAATTTGTTCACAGCCACCTGTAACTGAAGGCAGATGGGACAACGGCTCCTGGTCATGGTACCTGAGCTCACACTAGTCACAAAACATTTGGTGCCGCTGTCCCTCCACACTGACAGGCTGTGGGCTGAGCGTGACATATAATTCTACCCAATGAGATGTGCGGAAAAGACTTTGGACTTGGGAAAAAGATTTCCACCAATGTACAGAGAGAGCAGAAAGAATCAGACCTGGCAGGAGACGAAGTCTTAAGAAGTTATCATAAAGTTACCCTGTTTCTGGACTTCTTGCTTTATGAATTTAATGTGTAGGCCTGAGAGTGTAGGGTCAGTGGTTTTGCTAGCATGGCTGAGGCCTTGGGTTTGGTGGGGTAGGGACAGAGAAAAAGAGATTAGTTTAAGCCAAGCACAGCGGTGTCTACCTACTTGCCATGCAGTTATTTTGGAGGCTACGGCAGGAGAATCAACCAGCTTAAATCCAACCTCAAAAAATCAAAACCAAACAAGACAGACCACCTACAGCAAAGCTTTGTCACAAAGTCCTCATTTAACAAACAAAAAAATAAATAAATAAAATCACGGCTGTCCTTGACCGCAGCAGGGCTGTGCGAGGTATGTTTTGATCATCTCTGCTCTGGCTGGCATGTTGTGCACACCTGTAATTCCAGCTCCTGGGAGACTGAGGCAGGAAGGCTGTCATAAGTTCAAGGCTAGCCTAAGCTACCAGGTAAGATCCGAACTAGCCTGAGCTACCAAGTAGGACCCTGTCCTCAACACAAACAAACGAACAAGAAAACCCAAACTCCTCAAACAACAAACCAATCTCTGCCCTCAATGTTGGTATCACCAAGAGGCTCTCACGACTAGGCCTGTGGGTGGGGATGTTCCAAGAGACCAGCAAAGAGGGCGTGACCCACTAAGAGGGGACAGTAAACACAGCCCCAGTGTGTCTAGGTAGACACAGCCATCTGGTTTCAGGGGAGGCACCATGAACTAGTCCTCTGCTGAAACAACCCCCCCCCCCCCCCCCCCCGCCCTCCCCCCCATCAGACAGGAGTTTGCCAGAGACTGTCTGTAGAAACAGAGATTGGCTGAGGCTCCACCTTCAGTGAGGAGAGGAGAGCCCACTCCCAGTAAGTGTCTGTAATTTATGGCTGTGTTTGAGGAAGTCTAGCCCTTCCCCCCACAGAAACCAAAGAGGATCACCCCAATAAAGCCAGGTGCTGTCACTGAGCAGAGGCAGCCCCCCCCCCCCCCCCCCCCCCCAAGAAGAAAGAGCTCACATTACCCAATAAAGCTTCTCTTCCAGAGTTTTCTTCCAGTGACAGATCTCCCTAAGATTTTTGAACCTGTCTCCTCGGTTTGTCACTAAACATTTGGGCTCCTTGTGAGATCTGCCTCTCAGGACCAAGGGCCTGAAAACCACAAGTGATTCTCCAAAGCCAAGATCATGTTTCACACTTGAAGTCAACCAGTGTCTCTCCAAGCAAATTGGCAATCCATTCTCCACTCCCAATGTCCTCTTCAGATGTTAGAAATGGTCCCTGAAGGCACCAGGTAACTAAGGCAGTGAGAGAAAGAAGAGGGTAGTTCCCTGTTCAGTAAACCAAGAGAGGCCCTGTGTGGCTGGGGACGGCAGCCGGGCCTGCTGGCTCCACCTGTCTGACCTGCTCTGCTCACTGCCCCCTCAGGCATAGCACAGCTGCTAGGAGCTGGGCTAGCTGCCAGCACCTACCTGGGCCCCTCCAGAGGTGTGCACTCACCTGTCCCTTGTCTCTCCCCACCACTGCTCCTTTGCCCAGGGAAGAGGGCACTGGACCGCCTCCCCTGAGTCATCTGGATGCTAACCCAAAAGCTAGTGGAGAAAAGAGAGAACAAAGAGGAGAGAAGGGGGAAAAGGGAGGAAAATCCCCAGTCTCCACACTTGAGCATGCTGGCCTGTTCAGTCGGCCATGGAGGTGAGGCTGGGTGGGGCCTGGAGTCATGCCTGGCCATGGCCAGATCTCAGGGCTATTCTATCTGTGGGCAGCTATTTGGAGGAAGGAGTTCCACTGCCCATCCCATCTACCTCAGACACTGGAATCCACAGGACCTGGGGCTGTCCATGACATGGAAAGACATGGACCGGACCGCTGCCTCCAGGAGCACAGAGGTCGTCGCCTTCAGCTGTGCCCAGTCTCTTCCCTAAACTCTGCTGTGAGCACACAGGGTCCATCTGTCCCTCTTGCTCCTAGACTTAAAAAAATAAAAAAAAATCCCTGAGTTCTTGGGTGTTTCTGGTTTGTTAGGGGAATGGCTTGGTTTGATGGATTCACCAAGGTGTTGATTGGCATAGCTGGGGTGGGGGGCAGGGCACTCGGCTGGGAGCATCACTGGCAATTTCCTTATTACCCAGGATCAAGAGGCCTGAGCAGGCAGATTTCGCTTCTCTTCCCTTTTACCCTGTGCCTGGCACAGGGGGAGCAACTACACACACAGCCCTGTCTGGGTAGAAGGTCACAGACATAGTATTTGCAATGAGGCCAGATGGACATCTGACACTGGGGTTCTGACCATGTGATTCTGAGCTGTCCAAAGAAGGGGAGTCTTGGAGAGTCATAGCAGAAGACAATCAGGGAGAGCCCAATGGGGAAGCTGGAGACACAGCGTTTCCCAATAGATACAGGGTGGGTTCCCAACTGTAAGACTCAAACCAGAAAAGCAGACCCACTTTTCCTAAGGTAGCACAGAGACAGAAAAAGGAGCAGAGATGCCCTGACAGAAATCACACCGCAGCAGGAGGCAGCCGCCCTCAGCTGGGAGTGGCCCAGCAGGTCTCAGGCCTCACTCAGGGTGTGCCTGTCTCCAAGGGGCTCTTTATGAAGCCTCAACTCAAAGCCAACACCTTTGCTCAGCTACCCCAAGAGGCCAGACAGACACAGCAGGCCTCGTCCAGTCCAGGAGCTGGTCCTTCACACTGGGTCAGTACCCTGGGCAGGTTTTGGCAGTCCACCTAGTATTCAGACCCCTCTGTTCTCATCGTCAGGCTCCTGCCTTCCTCCCATACCAGATCCTGGATCGAAGGTCTAAAAAACCCACAATCACAACCAACTTCAGACTTCCCTGACTCTTACATCATCCACCCAGACCCTGGGGCTAGAGCCCAAATCAGTAAGAGCAAAACGCTTGCTGGCTGCAGAAAACCTCAAGGCAAGATGCAGTGAACGCAGTGTGTTCTTAATGGGCTAAGGAAGCATTTAACAGACTAGGCTGAAGACGTGTGTGTGTGTGTGTGTGTGTGTGTGTGTGTGTGTGTGTGTGTCTGTGTGTCTGTGTGTGTGTCTGTGTGTGTGTGTGTCTGTGTGTGTGTGTCTTTGTGTGTGTGTGTCTGTGTGTGTGTCTGTGTGTGTGTGTGTGTCTGTGTGTGTGTCTGTGTGTGTGTCTGTGTGTGTGTGTGTGTGTGTGTGTCTGTGTGTGTGTGTCTGAGGGGGGTGGGGTCTTTACTAGCTTCAATTTAGAAAAAAAAAGAAGAATTATGTATTTACATACCAAGTCCCATGATAAGTCATCTGGGATCTCCCCGAGTAGGAAGGCTGCTTGAGGTTACAGCTGATGAGTAATTAAAATACCCCACCAAGCCAGTGAGGTCAGCTTCTGGGAGAAACAAAGGAAGCTGTACGGAGTCATTGGCCGCTTTGGGCACTGAGCAGTGGTCCCAGAAAGCTCTCCGCTAAAGTCTCGGACCAGAGCTGTGCTGCACAATACGGCTTGCCTCCCAAGGAGCTTTGGCAATGTCTGAAAATATACGTGTTTGCTGCCCCAGGTGGGGGCTGGAAATGCTCAGCATCCTAGCTCACGGGACAGTCCCCCAGAAACAAGGAGAAGCTGCCCTCAGGCTCTGAAAGCCCCTTTCCTTCTGTGGAATTCACTGATAGTGACTCATGTGACCCTCAGCTACGAGGGTCCTTGGCGGTCAGAGCTCCTCCCTGTAGCAAGGCTAAGCCTGTGGGCTCTGTGTCTCTGCAGTGATCTGCCAGGCCAACTTTCCTCCTGCCACCAAGCTCCAAGGATCCCATAGTTCCCACCGCCATCACACTAGTGATCTCAGCTGGTTCCCACCACCATCACACTAGTGACCCCAAGTTAGTTC
>JANHMN010000004.1:6095726-6123362 GCA_030674055.1 Rhabdomys pumilio
CACCATCACACTAGTGACCTCAGCTGGTTCCCACCACCATCACACTATGACTTCAGCTGGTTCCCACTGAGACTGAGGCTTAGGGACCCAAGATGCATATCATGCTCCCTGGAGGTTGGCCTGGGCTGTCAAAGGTTCAGCAAAGCTACACAGAAACTTGAGCTACGGCTAGGAAGGACAGACAGCCAGGATAGCCCAAGACCTTCATTTACAACTGAATTATTTGGCTTTTGTTTTGCTGTCTCATGTAGCCCAGGTTGGCTTTGAACTCTCATCCCCCCAGCCTCTGCTAATTTTTTTTAACTAGTAATGTTACTTATTCTATAAATTTTATTATTATTATATTAAATTACATTATAATTATATTATAATTATGTTATAATTCTGTAACAAGACATCAGAGGGTGGCAGAGACAACCAATGAGGAGAGGCTGGAGAGATGGCTCAGTGGTTAAGAGCACTAGACTCTCTCCCAGAGGTCCCCGGGTTGACTTCCAGCATTTAGTGACTCACAACTGCCTGTAACTCTAGACTCAGCAGATCTGATGCCTTCTCTGGACTCCATGGATACTGCATGCTGATAGGTGCACAGACACACATGTAGGCAAAACACCCACACCCTCACACATTAAAATAAAATAGAATAACAAGAGCAGGCTATCCGGTCCCACCGTCCTGGGAATAGGGCTCCACTTGTTTAGGAAAATCCCCACAGATGTTTTGGCTAAGAAAACATGGATCTCAGAAAATGGCCCCTAAATGGGACTTTGAGAGGACCAGTGGACACAAGGGAGAGGCAATGCCCCCAGCAGAGTCCCTCATCTCTAGCTAAGTTCAGGCCTGACTACAGGAGTATACGCCTACACTCCACAGAAGGACATCTGGGAGTGGGAGCTAGCTACTTAGCATCTCTGCCTCCTTGCCACCAAGTGGCTGCCACCACTGCCTGACCCTCAAATCAAGAACTTCCAGCAGGAGGAGTGGGGAAAGCCCACTCTCCACCAAGCCCTGGCAGCAGACCCTGAAATTCCCTTTTGAGGTGCAGGCAAATTCAAAAGGCTGTAGTCCTTCAGGCAAGCAGGCATGAGTTAGGACTCAGAAATGAAATTAGCCACTTCCCAGGGGCTTAAATGTCCAGCTACCTGCACACAGAAAAGGCTTCTGAGATCTGTCTAGAACCTCTGCTCACCAAGGTTGGTAACATGGAGTGACACGCTGCCACCTAACTGGCTCTGCCCACCAGGCTCTCATGAACTTGGCGTCTGCTCTCACTGCACAGGAAGATGGCGTTCCTGACCTACCCTGTTGACAAGGGTCAGGCTTGCTGCCATGTTCCAAACCCAACATCTGCCCTCTTTACCCAAGTTTCAGAGTTCATGCTTCCCAATACTGCTGCTGCTTCAGGGAGGCACCAAGGGAGGTCAAGTCTCCCTCTTCCTTATTCTTCCTAATACCAATGATAGAACAAGAAATGCAATGAAAAGGGCATAAAACTGTCATACTCAGATGATATAGCATAGGAGGCCAGAGAGATGGAGCACAGTTAGGCTCATGGCTGCAAGAGCAGAGGCCCTGGGTTTGATTCCCAGCACCGCATGGCAGCTTACAACCATCTGTAACTTTAGTCCCAGGAGATCTGACGCCCTCTGCTGGCTCTCACAGGAACTCCACACACATGGTACACAGCCATACACACAAATAAAACATCCAGATACATAAACAATAAACAAACCCAACAACAACAACAACAAGAATCATCCCCAAAGACCCTAGAGTCTGTGTAGGTGACTCTTTAAGGCTCTTGAGATGGCCATCTTGGACCAATAGGAGCCAATTCAGTAACAAGCATCCTGGCAGACAGGCAGATTGAGACAGATGTAAGGCAAGCACACAGCATAGGTTGGGAGGGATGCATCTACGAACCCAGGGATGCAGTGTTCAGAAGCTGAGGCATGATCCTTTCACAGAGACAACAGATGGGTGGACTCTGCTGTGTTTCAGACTTTTGGCTTCCAGAACTTCGAGAGAATACATTTCTCTTGCTTTCATCCATCAAGTTAGTGGTTATTTGTCTGGACACACTCCTGAAACCAAGAAGAGAGTGGAGTGTGAGGCGGGGGATGGCTGGCTGCTATGTTGGTGCTCTTCCAGTCCCCTTCTTAGACAAACACACACTCCACCTTCCTGGCTCTGCAGTCAGCTGAAATACAGCATGAGTTAATACCACAATCACATTAACACACCCGAGGACTGAAAGCAGGCCTCGGTGTCTGCTGGCCACACCCCTTACCCTGACCCTGGAGGTGAACTCCAGTGTACCAGACTGTACTTCACACTTAGTGCCAACCCAGGGGGATGGAAGCATTGGCCCTCAGTGACTCAGGCGGCCACACAAAGAAGACAAAGGGAGGTCTGCTGAAACCACATTCACACGGAATTAGTGGAAGCAATGGACATACTTCAGAACACACGTGGGCATGTGTAAAAAGCTCTCTGGGCCAGGGCGTGGCCTTCAGGTCCATAGTCTGCTGACTCATGCTCAGCCTGCCTCGGGGAGAAGAGGTGATTTTATGTTTAGCCTGGTACAATATTTGCCTATTTGGTTTTTTGGAGATAGGGTCTCACAGAGCTCAGGCTGGCCTCAAACTCAATCTAGCTAAGGACGACCTTGAATTCCAATCTTCCCATTTCCCTCTCCTCATCCTGAGTTTACAAGTGTGTACCTCCACAACTGATTTATGTGGTGTGGGGGGATCAAACCGAGGGCCTGTGCATGCTGGGCAAGCCCGTTACAAACTTAGCTATACCCCCATCTCCACCCCTCACCTCCTTTTTGGAGACAGTCTTTATATTCTGCAGCCCAGACTAGCCTGAACTCATCATGTACTCTAGGCTAGCCTAGAACTTGTAACAATTCTGCTTAAACCAACCAACTGCTCAGATTATTAGCATGGGCCGCCACACCCAAACGCTTAGTCTGTTTTGAGACACAAGGGAAGTTTCAGTAACAGCGGACACTTTGTGCTCTCCCTACTCAAGGCATTACGGAGCCCTCGGGGTTGCTGTCTCATCTGTCTTCGTGAATATTGTTCCCTTTGCCTGCCTGTCCCCGAGGTATACTCCAGGGTGTTCCCCACAAGAAGTAAAGTCATCCACCATGTTTTGGCAGGGGTACTCCATCTTCTCCCCTGTTGACTCTGCTCTGGATGCAGTAGGGATATAGCCATGTTGTGTGAGCTCCCAGCACAACACTGACACACAACACACAAAAACCATCATTATACAGTAGATGTCTGAGTTCCTTCTAGCCCACAGAACATGCCGTAGAAGGTAGGTACTACCCCACTTTGCCACAGCATCGATGATTCTCTTTGGGGCTGGAAATGCAGCCCTGTGTAGAGTGATTCTTCAGTGTGTCCAAGGTTTGACTGAGCCCCAGCACTGCTGAGACCAAACAGTGGCAGCCTCTTGCTGGGCACGGTGGCAGCTGCCTGTGGTTTCAGCATTCAGGAATCAAGAGTCTGAAGCAGCCAGGTTGAATCTGAGCTTAGCAAGTTCTTATCTCAAAACAATTCCCTCCCTTGTTGGAAGACAGGTGCTAAAGACCTTCTCCTGCTCACTTTACAGAAATGAGCCACTGAGTTTTGAGACCCAGGGAAGGAGCCTCGTGGGATCAGATGCCTCCAGGAGCAGAGGGAAAGCCCTGGTCAGCATTGGGAGGGAAGCCAGTGGCTTCCGTACAACCGAGCATAGGAATCTGCAAAGCAACTGACCGACCTTCACCTGTCCCCAGGTGATGCTAGATAAGACAGCCTCGATGACAGCCCTGAACAGGACCCAGGGAAGTAGTGTTAGGACTCCTGGCACAGGAGAGTTGACAGGAATGTGTTTTTAAAACCAGTGAGTTTATGCTGATCTGATACATAGCAATGGAAAACCTCCACACCCCACCACGAGGAGAACAGCAATGCTGACATGGATCTCACCAGTCTTGTGGCCTGAGCTTCTAGGTACCTTCGCAGCCACTTTGGTTCTTTCACTGAGACACACTGAGTCACGCAATGGGAAGCCAAGCCGGCTCTACTGTGACCCGACTTATTCCTGATGATATGACTCAAAACAGGGGCACATCAGGGACTTGACACCATCACTACAGCATAAGGTAATGGCTGCCATGCTTGATGGTGACTGTTAAGGAGCTTGTTCTTCGTGTATTATTTCACTGTCAGCCTGGCCACACTCTAAAGCTTGTGAGGGCACACATACACAAACACAGACACACACAGACACACACAGACACACACACACACACACACACACACACACACACACACACCTTGCCTTTTGTGAGCCCAGAACACAAAGCCCTGGATATGGGTGGATGGGGTGTTTGGAAATGAGTAACCCTCCTCCTCATCTGAACCTCCTAGCCATTCTGGGGGAGACCAGAAGGGAATGATTCATCGAAAGACCAGTCAAGCTGTCTCGAGAGATGCTGAGGCCTGGACCCAGGATTCAGGAACTGAGGAGCCCATGAGGGGCTAACCGACACCCAGACTATGTGCTTTTTAGATTGTCCCACAGACACACGTTAATTTGATGCATATTTGAGGAAAAGTAGGAGGGTTTGCCCCTGTACAATAATTAGGTTTATGAGAAAACAAGTCACATGATTGAAAATAATTAGCAGTGAATGCTGTCTGAGAGAAAGAAAGAAAGGGGGGGGGGAGAGAGAGAACGATCGAGGCAGGGGAGGCTTGCCCCCAGCCCCACCCCAATTCACTGTGGGATGTTGTGGCTTATGAATAGCTTCAGAAGAATGAAAATGTTACTCTCCTGGGGTTTTCTAAAGTTCTAGGGGCTGACCCTGGGGCTTGTACATGCCGGGCAAGCGTTCTGTCACTGAGTTTACAGTTCATGTGGACTCAGTGTCCAGCTCTAGTTGGAATTAGTTACACGCTCCAGAATGACCTTAGATGATGGACATGGTGGCTTATGTCAATGGGAGAAAAGGTGGGTGTCAGCCTTGTCTACACTGAGAGTTCTAGGCCAGCCAGGGCTACAGAGCGAGACATCAGCATTACCACCACCACCACCACCACCACCACCACCACCATCATCATCATCACCATCACCATCATCATCATCATCAGGAAAGAAAAAAAGAATGACCTTGAACTCCTGTCCTTTCTGCTTCCACCTTCTGAGTTGTGGGATTATAGAAATGTGCCAATTTATTCAATGGTAGGGATCAACTGAGGCCAAGGCTCTGTGCATGCCAGGCAAGTGCTCTACCCATGGGATTACATCCCCAGGCCCTAAATGGTTTTTGAGGGCACAGCAAAGTCCTTAGCAGATGCCAAAATGGGGACTCCTGCACGGCTACTTGTCCTGCAGGATGGCTGGGTTCACACCTGAAATCAAAACAAACAGATCCAAACACCGAGGAGCCTGATCCTCAAACGGTTACTGCATCTGGGTTCTAGCTCTGCAGAGCCTTCTGTCCCACAGCAGAGCGAGCACCAGAAGGGACCCAGTGGACCCTCAGCACATCCTGAGCTGCTATCTTTCAGCAACCGATCCTCTGGCCAGGAAAATAGTACGGACCTGTCTGTAATCCTAGCTACTCGGCGGATTCAGAGGCAAGAGGAGAGATGACTTAGGGAGACCCTGACCCAGTGGTTAGAGCATCTGAAGAGCAAGCTTGGGGACTGGGATTTAGAACCCACATAAACGTCAGATAGACATAGTGGGACACCTGTATTTCCAGCTCAGAAAGCAGAGACAGGGAATCTCAACCCAGAGAAAGCTGGCTCTCAAGACTAACTGTATGTTATCAGTTAGCTCTGAGGTTGATTGAGAAAGCCTGCCCACTGAGTAAGATGGAAGAGCCATTGAGGATGGCTTCCACATGCATAAACACCCCCGCATACCTGTGCTCATACACATGCAAACATGTAACTACATACATATGCATGCATATAGAAAAATAAATGAGCATTCGGTGATGGGGTGATTGCCCAGCATGTGTGAAGCCTGAATCCTGGGATGGGAGATAAGGGTTTTGTTCACTTGAGGTTGGAGTAGAAGCTTCTGCAGTCCTGCACTATGACTGTGGGGACCAGGGGGCCTCAGGATCCAGGACCTTAAACTTCCCTCACTGGGTGCGTTGATAGGATGGCCGTGTGCACAGCTGCCTTCACACAGTAGAGTGGGCGTGGCTGTCTTACCCACTGTCATTCCTAGTTCATCTTAATAATTAATAATGTCACAAGTTGAGGTGACCATCTGAGGAAGCTTAACACTAGGTTTAAGGATGAAGCCTGAGGTGGTGCATGCCTTTAGTCCCAGCATTTGGAAGGCAGAGGCAGACAGATCTCAGTGAGTTCTAGGCCAGCTTGGTCTATTTCTAGGACAGCCAGGGCTACACAGGAAAACCATGTCATGAAACAGCAAAACAATCTCACCCTTGTTGGGGATGGAGATGGAAAGCTCCCTGGGGTTTGCTGGCTGATAGGCAGCTCCGGGCTCAAGGGAGAGGGATAAGAGAGGACGGAGAGGACACTTAAAGACCCTCTCTGGCTACTACAAGTCCACCCAGGCATGTGTCCACACATGTGCAAATACATGACACACGCATACCCACAAGAAATAAAATCAAAGCCAATTAACTTAAAAAAAAAAAAAAAAAAACAGAGCCAAGACCAGGGATGAGCGTAGGTCAGTCAACTAACACTGGGCTCCTAACAACACACACACACACACACACACACACACACACACACACACACACACAAACATACACATGAATACGAACACACATACACACACACACATGAATACATGAATACACTTATACTACACACACATCCATACATACATACCACATACACATGAACACACACACACATGAACACACACATATGAATACACTTATACTATGCACACATGAACACACACACACACACACACACACACACACACACACACACACGGTATCTGCAGAGGCCCTTCTTTATATTTTTTTTTTTACGCCACCTAGGGGCATTTTACTTAGTTTAAATATCTACAGTACTAGGTCAAAAAAAAAAAAATTAAAAAGCAGTAACTTTTAAGAAGGGGAAGAGAAAAACATTTGCAATGCAAAGTTAAAAAAAAAACCAATCAAACAAAAACCACCCCAAACCCATTGGATTCTGTCAGTGAAGACAGAATCCACTGTCTTAGCGCATGTGTGGAACAAGGACACAGACAAGAGCTCGACGCTGATGCCCTGCCCACACCTGCATGGCATCTTGCTTGATGACTAGTTTTGTTTTGTTTTGTTTTTTTCAAGAGCGGGTTTCTCAGCTTGTATCTCTGAGTTGTTCTGGAACATGCCTTGTAGACCAGACTGGCCTTGAACTTACAGAGATCCGCTTGCCTCTGTCTCCCCGAATGCTAGGATTAAAGGTGTATGCCATCACTGCCTGGCCTTTGATGACTAGTTATTTTATACCACTGCTCAGTACACAGTACATCCTAACATAAACCCAATGTACCTTCCCTCTCCTCTCTCCTCTCCCTCTTCCTCTGATTCAGAGTCTTATTCTGTAGCCCAGTCTGGCTTCAGACTCTAATCCTCCAGTCTCAGCCTCCCAGGTGCTGGGATTATAGGTGTCTCTTACTCTACCCAGTCCATAAACACAATTTCATGACTAAGGAAGGAAAGCCAAGAAGGTCAATTTCTACTTCCAGGTTCACAAAGCTAATGACAGAGCTGGCTAAGACAGAGCAGGTCCTTCAGCCTAAAATCATGTCTAGATCTGAATGCTGAGGCTCCAAAGGGGTCCTGAGATTCCCAGTGGGAGGAGAAAAATGAGCTATACCAGGTGCATAGGTGCCAGCATGGTGACACCTCCTGCTATGCAGCGGGGAGGCAGATCTGCAGAGCCCTTGAACCTACAGGGATGAGCTGTGCTAAGAAGAGTGGGTCTTCTGGCCACCGTAGGCTACAAGGTTACAATCTAATCTCTTTCATCTTTCCTTCTGATACTTGTTACAGAGTGTCACGAAAAACCCCTTACAGCCTCTCAGCTTCCTTGATAATTCTCAGATACATCAAATGCAGGAGTTTGCACTGGCTAGCCCTTCTGTCCACAGAGCGTCTACCTTCCTCTCTCTGACTCATCCTCAGTGACTCTCTGTACATGGCAATCGGTGAAGGAGTAAGTGGGCCCTGCCCGCCTATTTACTTGTCCATCTCCCTGATCTCTTGGGGTCAGAGGTCATGTGTCCTATAACCACAGGGGCCTCTTTTTGCCCTGGCATCCTGCTGTGTCACCTAGGCCAATTGCCAGTCACAAGAGCAGTACAGAATAACAACAGCAGTGGTACCATGTTCCTGGGAGGCTGGTCCTGGATGCTCTGAGCAGACAATCCAGGGGCCTGCCTAGATTTAGCATTATTAGCTGGTGATGTGTACCAAGGATTCGGGGTGAGAAGCAAAAATGTCCTTGTGGCTGCCAAGCCTGTTAGTCAAGGATCCTTGAGACTTAGAAGAAAGCCAGATTGGCAGAGCAAGGAAAAGCTCACTGGTCTGAAGGCTGGGGTTGCTCAGGGGAATGGCCTGATTACTAACATACTCAGCATCTGATGTCAGTGGGTCCTGGGGTACCGGTTGATCCTATCCCTAACAGCCTAGATGAACCTTCAAGGTTAATATTAAAAGGCACAGACTTCCCTTCTCCCCTAGCATAGCCACGCTGGCCATTACTGCACAGAACTGTAGCTCAAAGAACAGCCATTTGTCCCTGAGTTCTCTCAGAACTGCAGACAGCAGCAGGACTGGTCACACATAACACTGTGCCACTTTGTCCCTGAATGTGACATTTTATACAAGAGGCCCAGTCATGTCTAGATGCATGAGCCCAAGCATAGATTGTCAAGAGGCCACAGGTCCTAGGTTTCTGTAGAGTCCTGCCAGACATGGAGCTGGGGATGGGGTGGGGTGTATGGCAAACCCGTGGTCTCTGCTAGATGCTCACCAAATGCTAGCTAGTAGCTAAACATCAGGGGGCTTAGAGGCCACTCAGGATGAACCTCTCCTTCCTGTTTCCCTGGTAATGCCAAACAAATGAAAACGTTCAAATTTCCTCCTTAAGATTTAAAATTTAAAAAAAAAAAATTTAAATACCATATAAAAGAGTGAGGGAAATCTTGCATTTGTTGAGGCTCATTAAGGGAAAGCTAATTCCTCCTGGTCGAAAGAGTAGAATATAGGTTCCACCTCCAACATCCTAAGCTACCCCCAAACATCACATACTATTGTCTCTTCCTTTTAAGCCTTAATCCTATGGGGCCTGTCAATCATCCGGCCAGAAGTCTACCCATACCCCTCCCACATCCAGGAAACCGGATTCTCCTGAAGTCAGGCCAAGAAGACCGGAGAAATAATTATCCCCTTGATGAAATGATGCCCTTGTCCTTCCTGGAAGAGCCTCCCTCCCAGCAGCCACTAGGGGAGCTTCTGTCTCGCAAAGCTTCTGAGCAGGGCACTGCAGGGTCTGAGTCCTAACTCAGACCTCCTCCTTCTCCGGGTCCTTTTCTTTTGGATACTGGCTAAGGCCCAAGCCAGCGTTCCCTGGTACCCTGGGCTTTCTTTCGCTCTTTCTCTGAAGTCTTCCACCCTCTGCCATGCAGCAGCTTGCCCACCTCCATGGCTTTCTCTTCTCTCCCATCTCCTCGGGCAGCACGGTACAGCTTGCCTGCCACGTTGTTTTCTCTCATATTCTAATAGATTTGTCCTTGAGCTGCCTTCCGTTCATTAAATTCTCCTATTAACGACACGGAAGAACCCAAAAGGGAAACCTTTCCCACTAGCCTGGGAGGTGGGGGCACCTGGGACTTGGCCCCTGCTGCTCTGGGAAGCAGCAGGGAGCACTAAACAATAAAGCTTTCAGGCTAGGCAGAGCTCCTGCCAGCAGGGGGCCTCTCACCCACCGAGGGGAACTTGGGATGGAGGCCGAATCCCCTCTCCTCCGACATTAGAATATGAATCTACATGCAGGAGGCTGAGGCGGGAAAATCCCTTGAGCTCAAGGCTATCTTAGGCTACACACTCCTTTGTCACACACACACACACACACACACACACACACACACACACACCACACACACACACACTTTCAAACAGAGTACAGCTTTAGTGACCCAAGCACTTTTTTTCCTGCCTAGTAAATTCCTCAGTACAACTCTGGGTGGCAGGGTCAGCGCCCCCATTCATGGGTGGGAAAGAGTACCTGAGAATCATCAGCTTTAGCTCAGCGCCCAGATTGGCCAGCACAGCCCAAGGGCGTCAGAGCCTTCTTCACGCCCAACAAAGATCAAAGAAGAAAAAAAAATCGGCCCAACCAAAACTCCCCCAAAGGAATCTTTTCTCTCCAGAGATGATGCTATCAAAGGACATTTTGTTACTTCTTGGAAATTCTTCGCCTTCCTAGGGCTGCACAACCCAGCAGTTTACAGTAATTATCACTCAAGTATTCGGCCTAGTTCCTGATTCCTTCGCACACTTTCCCACAGACAAGAACACCGGCTCACTGTTTACCTGAGCTCCACGGCGAGCAGGTGCGCAGACCCCGGGCCCCTGTAGCCCCCAGGCCTTGGTTTCCAGATTCGGGCAACGTCTCCCAAAGCCCCCAATCTGTGCAGTCACGGAGGGGAGCAGCCCTGCTCTGAACAAGCCCAGGCAAGTCCAGGCATAGCCCCTGCTCGATCTTTCTCCAGGCTCCCGGGGTGGAAGCTGCGTCTTTCCAGCCAGGCTTCACCAGAGTTGGGATCACTTTAAATGGTTGGTGTGGCCACATCTCTGTCACCTGGAAAGAAAAAGTGGGTCAAGGTGGGCGAAAGGCCGGGCGCCTGAGGGCGGTGCCAGCGAGCACTGCAGGGGCCCGGGTCACGCTGGTCTATGCGTTGGCCAGGCCGGGGGTGGGGGTCGGGGGGTAGGTGGCCAGACACCGCAAGGGAACCAGGCAGCCAGTCTGGGGTCCTATCACGAAGATTGCAGACACTGGGTCCCGCACCTCCGCCTCTGCCCTGATCGGCTCTTCCAGCAGAGAGAGCTCAGAGTTTGCGCAGCGCCCCTTACCTCGCTCACTGCCCAGTTCCAGAGCGCACCACCCTAAGGCTGATGTCGCATGCACCCCGGGCCATCGCGATCCTTCCGGGTACCCCCTCGCCTCTCCGCGATAAGACCGAAACCCGTGTGGGCCTGTAACGAGCAAACTGAAACCACGGGGACACTCTCCACAATACTCAGGCCGCTGGGCAGCACCCTGGAAAGAGGTCAGAAAAGTCCCACGTCCAGGTCACTTAAATATGGAAGCGTCTTCTCTGAGACATTGCCGGCTCAGAGTGTTTCGGGTGTCCCTCGTAGTCCCAGGTTTTCACCCCGGAACAAGCACCCCGCCGTGGCCCTGTGTCCTGTCCCCACTCACCGTGTCCCCAAGTTGTGGCGCGGCGGGATTTTGAGGCGACCCAGCTCCGTAGGTCTTAAAACTCTGTGAGTCGGTCCCGGGAGTGAGGGAGGCGTGCTGGACGCATGGCGCTCTTGAGCTGGGAGCGCAAGGCAAGAGAGCACGAGTGGGGCAGGGCTTTTGTACTAACTCAGGCAGAAGTACAGAGCTGAGAGCTGCAGGGAGGAGCCTGGGCAGCGAGCCAGGCACGCGCCTCCCATTTCTCACGCCTTCTCTAGCCAGCGCATATGGCACAGGACCCCCTTGTAGGTTAGTAGAGTGGCCCAGTGTGGACAGCCCTGAAGACTACCTTGCCCTGTGGGAAAGGGGACTCCACCTATCATCCTGTCCCCAGCCAGTATGGATCTCAGGCTCAGCCAGATTCTCCAGAGACAAATGGCCCTCAGGTCTGCTGTGCCCAGGTACTAAGCCACAGGCTCACCGAGACTCCTGTTATAAAAACCTCTGCCCTGGGTGGTTGGTTATATATCAGAAATCCCTTCAGCAGCTACAGATGCAAACCCATATGTGTCATCTCCAGCCCTCCACGCAACGAATTCACACTTCAGCGGGGCCCCCATGAGCATGAGCGTAAAGCACAACCCTGAGACTGAAGCTGTCCCTGGTCACCAGAGCAAAGTTCTCTGAAGCGAGAGGGAAAGACCCCTTTCCTCTTAGAAGGAAGGGAAAGGGGTTCTTCTGAGGAAGAGAGAGGCAAACACTGCCCCAGCATACACGGACCTGTGGGCAGTGGCCACACGAACTGTTCCCATTTTGCAGATGCTCTGGGGATGAACCTATGTATTCTCTGGGAGGTCTCTAGAGTGAGCACACACACACACACACACACACACACACACACACACACACACAGCAATTGCCAGGCACTGGTGAGCAACTCTACCAGGCAGACTCAGCCGTTGCAAGGGAGGTAGGAATTCCACACCCTCGTTCTCACTGCAAAAGCCCAATCCTTGGAAGGTCTTCATGGTCTCTATAAAGGCAGGCTGGTGGGCTGTGATGGTTTGTATGTACTTGATCCTGGGAGTGGCACTACTGGGGGTGGTGGCCTTGTAGGAGTGGGTGTGGCCTTGTAGGAGTGGGTGTGGCCTTGTAGGAGTGGGTGTGGCCTTGTAGGAGTGGGTGTGCCCTTGTTAGGGTAGGTGTGTCACTGTGGGCATGGGCTTTAAGACCTTCATCCTAGCTGCCTGGAAGTCAGTCTTCACTAGCAGCCTTCAAATGAAGATGTAGTACTCTCAGCTCCTCCTGCACCATGCCTGCCTGGATGCTGCCATGTTCCCACCTTGATAATGGATAATCTCTAAACCTGTAAGCTAGCCCCAATGAAATGTTGTCCTTATAAGAGTTGCCTTGGTCATGGTGTCTGTTCACAGCAGTAAAACCCTGACTAAGACATGGGTTCTGGAGGCTACCCTCAGAAAGGTGTTTGTTTCTCTTAAAACAGGGTTTCCCTATGCAGCCCTGGTCTACTATGTAGACCAGGTTGATACCAAATGCACAGAGAGCTGCCTGCCTCTGCCTCTTGAGTGCTGAGATTAAAGGTGTGTGCCGCCACACGCAGCTAGGGCAAGATTTTGTGGACAGCCAATGTGGGATCCCCTTCTGATTCACTGTGTGACCTTGGGTACTGATGCGTTCAAACACACACACACACACACACACACACACACACACACACACACACACCTCTTTCCCCACGCAGTCTCTTATAACACTAGGTATCATATTAAATCTCCCCTGGAGATTTTCAAAGAATCTATTTGTGATAACTCCTGGCCCTCTCTTATTTACAGGTGACAACCAGAAAAGTGAAACCTGGCCCTTGTCATGGTGGGAAGAAAAATGAATGGACATATGTGCTCTGCCCTGGGAGGGCGGGTGTCCCAAGGACTGCAGCTGAGTACCAGCCCATCATGACATTCCCACACACCACCTGTTCATCTGAGCCTCTGGGGAGCACTGGCTGTGTCACAAGCTTGAAGGACCTTCATTCTGTCCCTGCTCCATAGGGACAGACCCATGGGAACATTGGAATCTGGGTGCTCCATCCCCACTGGCTTTCCTGTATCTTATTTTTCTCTGGAGAATCGGCAAACACCTTGATGTGGGCAGGTAACATGAGATAGATACACTGTATAGACAGTAGATCCCACCAACCAGAGAACTAAAAAAAGCTCAATTCTTGCCCACTTCTCCATCCTTGAGGCCTCTTTTTCTTCTTTATATACATTTCCCCCCTACGATGGGAAACAAACCCAGGGCGTTGTCACTGCTAACAAGCATACCCCCAGCTCTCTGCTTTGTTTATTTATTTTTATTGTTGTTTTGTTTTTGAGGCTAGGTAACACAAGCTAGCCTTAATGCTCCTCCTGCCTCGGCTCCCTGCAAGCTGCCACGACAGGGATGACCTTGGCTAAGGACTGCTTTTGGAAAGCCTCTCTGTTCGACAAGCTTCTCCCTAGTTTTTGGTTTGAAACATTGCAACAATCAGCCCACACTCGGAGCTCCCTGGCCTCCAGGCTATGCAGGAGGTCTCTGGAGAGTGGGAATATGGGAGAAACAGGAACAATGTCAGCTGAGGCCTCAGCAGCACCAGCCCACACCCCCAGACACAGCTGCTATCAGTATTCCAGGACATATCAGCATCTCCTACATGGCCACTGACTCCCAGAGGTGCTTAGGCTCCTGCTTGCTTTTCTCTCTAACCTGATCTATAAAGCGTTCCAGATATTTCTACATCTGAGTCATCCCGAATGCCCAGCCAGGAATTCAGGGAGTACTTATCTCCTATGAAGATCTCGTGTATGAAGAAGAGGATTTTTCAAAAGAGGTTGAAAATGTTCTAGAATTAAAGACCAGTGATGTTTGCATGATGTGGTAATTTGTAGGTGATATTCTCCATAGTCTGGGGCATTTGAATGCTCGGTTGGCAGTTGGTGGCACTGTTTGGGGAGGTTTAGGAGGTGTGGCCTTGTTGGAGTACTGTGTTACTTAGAGATGGGCTTTGAGAGTTTAGAGCTTCAAGTTCCTTTCCTCTGCTTCCTGCTTGCAGTTTGAGACATGAGCTCTTGACTGTTCCTGTTGCCACGCCCACCTGCTGCCACACTCCCAGCTGCTGTGACAGTAATAGACTCCTATCCCCCTGGAACCATCAGCCCTTCCTTCTATAGGTTGCCTTGGACGTGGTGTTTTATTACAGCAACACAAAACTAAACTAAGACATTCGGTTTTGTGACTATCCTCACACAGTGTAACTGTTGATGTTACAGTAAGTTGATCTCGGGAGGGAAGGGGTCTGAGGAGATGGCTTGGTGGAGAAAGGCCCTTGTGTGCAGGCATGAGGGCCTGAGCGGGAGCCCGCAGAGCCAGGGAAAAGCCAGTACAGCTGCATACATCTGGAATCCCTGTGTTGCTATTCAAGACGGGAGAGACGGCAGAGACAGGAGAACCCCTGCAAGTTCTTGAGCCAGTAGCAAAAACAAGAGACGCTGTCTCAAACAAGGTGGAAATTGGGAACCTGAGGGTGTCATCTGACCTCAACACTTGTGCTATGGTGTGCACACACAGTGACACACAGACAGACAGACACACATAGAAAGACAGACACACATAGACAGACAGACAGACAGACACACACACACACACACACACACACACACACGTACGCACATATGCATGCACACTCACATACATAAAGACTGAAACAAAAGAAGAAAGGGGGCCTTAGCTGTACCATATTATCCAGCACCAGGAGCCCTGTGTTCTTTTTTCTGGCATCAGAAGGGAAAGGGAAACAGTCATCTTTGCATCATTTCTTCCCAACCTGGCTGGTTCCCTGAAAGTCCACTCACTCCCTTGACCTAGAAGCTCTCCTTCTGTGGTAAGTGACAGGAAATCAGTCATCCTATGGCTACAGCTGATCCCTGCTGGAGCTCTGAGTCAAGAGGCCTAGGCAGCCTGTCTCTTCCCTGGGGACTCTAAGGATACTGCCCCAAACAGGACCCTGGCACAGGCCAGTATATGTACTTGTATGCATATGTGTGCACGCGTGTGTACATGTGGCATGGGGTCGGGTGATTCAGGGAACCTCCCAAGCCTGTGAAGAGCACTGGCCAACATCAAGCACAATTCTCCAGGCCTTGTCTGTGAATAACAAAGCCTTCTCACTTGGCAAACAGATCACCACCGGATTATAACAGCAACTAGCCGGAACACAGAAGCGATTTTCGCTGTGCTCCTGGCACTGGCTGCTGAACACCTTAAGATGCTGCCAATTTGCCAGCTTCTAAAGCTGCTGTGGGACTCCTCAGTCAGATCAACCTTTCTCTGATCAAGGACCAAGGAGCATCTTGTTCTAAGACAGAACTGATTATCAGTCAGTAGATAGAAGGAAAGTTATTTCATCAATAAGCCTATTGTCAAGACTATTCCGTTTCTGATAGTCTGTATCAAATTGTTTCCTCTGCAGCTCTATGCAATCCGGACATTTGGGCTGACAGGATGGCTCGATGGGTAGAGGTGCTTGCGGCAAAGCCTGATGAACTGAGTTTGTTCCCTAGAACCCACATGCTAGGAGAGGACCAAGTTTTATAAGTTGTCATTTGACCTCTCTGTGTGCTCCTATGAGTCCCTGTGCTACTTGCAGCCGTGGTGGGAGGCCCAGATGGGAGGCTCACTATGCTGTGCGCCATAGAAAGACTTTGTCTTATCTCTTAGAAAGAAAGAAAGAAAGAGAGAGAGAGAGAGAGAGAGAGAGAAAAAGAGAAAAGAGAGCTGTTTTCTTCAAGTAACTTGGGATAGCTTATTTGGATAAAGATTTCATCAAAGAATCAGTCAGAAGGAAAACAAAACAAAACAACAAAACCAAAAAACCCAGTGCACTTTGATTACAACCCAGACAGTAAAAATCTAACATAAAGGACGGAATGATGGATTCTTTTCTTTTCCTTAAATTTTTTTTTTTTTTTTTTTTTTTTTTTTTTTTTTTTTTTTTTTTTTTTTGCGATAGAGTCACATTTAGCCCAGGCTGTGCTTGAGCTCCCCATATTGGATAGATGACCTTGAAATTCTGATCCTTCAGCCTCTACCGGCTGAGTTTTCAGACTGTAGGTATGGGTTACCACATATCCGCTTTATTATTTTATTTTACTTTATTTTGTGTGTATGTATTTTTGCCTCTTTGTTATATGTGCGTACCATATTTGTGCAATGCTTGTAGACATCAGAAGAGGGCATCAGGTCCCCTGGGACTGGAGTTACAGATTGTTATGAGCCACCATGTGGGTGCTGGGACCCAAACCCAGGTCCTCTGTAAGCACAGCTGGCGCTCTAACCACTGAGCAACCTCTGCACCCTGTCACGCCCTGTTTTTGCAGTGCCTAGGATTGAACCCAAGACTTTGTGCAAGCATTCTACTAACCAAGCTATGTTCTCAGCCCTACTAGAATATTATTTTTATAAAATTTAATGTATGTGTATGGGTGTGTGTGTGTGTGTACATGTGTATACATTCTTGAATGTGAATCTGGGCCATCACAAGCAAGTCAGAGGACAACCTTAAGTATCAGCCATAGCCTACCACCTTGTTTGAGATAAGGTCTCTTGTTTGCCACTGTGTATACCAGCCAACACAGTCCCCAACACAGTCCACAGAGTTTTGAAACTCTCCTGTATCTATTTTCCATCTCCCCATAGGAATTTAGGGATTACAGACACTCTGCTACATGCCTTGCTTTCCCGTGGGTTCTGGGATTTGAACTCAGGTCCTTACATTTATGTGCCAAGTACTTTTAGCCATGGAACCTTTCTTAATTCCCCTAGCAGATTATTTTTAAAGAACTGATGGGTCTTTGTGTCTGGCAGTTAGTCCTCAAGGCCTGTCACTCACAGTTGGATTAGCATGGGGTCCCTAGACCAGGGACTAGAAGTCATTTCTGCAAGAAGTTCATGGTGGAGGCCAGCATGCCCCCCATCCCCAACCAACGGGGCCTACAGACTGACTAGCTCACTGATCAGCCAGCCATTCACCTTGCACTCCTGACTCTGCCCTTCCCCCACCTCCAGGTCTGAGTTGTTCTTAATTTCATGTCTAGTGGGTTTAGGGAGGTAGCATTAAAGCTGCTTCCAGATCCTGGTGTGGTGGAATATTCCTGTGATCTCAGAACATGAGACTTTCAGGCAGAAGGATTGCCAGTTTCAGAACAGCCTGGGCTATATAGAAAGACCCTGTCTCAGATAAATAAATAAATAAATAAATAAATAAATAAATAAATACCACCACCACAGGCCATCGGCTGGGAGACAGCTTGGTGGTTAAGCATTTGCTATCCAAATATGGGATCCAGAGTTCAGATCCCCGGAACCCAACCCATCTAAAGGCTCGGTGGGCATGTTGGCCCACCTGAAGTTCCAGCCTTGGAAGGCAGAGACAAGAGATCTCCAGAGTAATCTGGGTGACTAAATTGGCCTACTGGTGAGCTCTGGGTTTGATTGGTTTCGAGTCCCTGATGTTGCAGCTACCATTTTCAGGGTCCTCAGCAGTACCTCCTGTCACTCACTGGTCTCTTCTGTGGACTCCTTCTCTGCTCTCCTCTCTTGCAGTTGAAGAACGCCAAGGCTTGGCCCTCACACCATTATTCTCTTCCCTAACAATCCTGCCCCCTCAGGACTCTCCATAACATTTAACCACAGACACCTGAAATCATGCCCTATCCTCTGACTCGAACAATTATCAGTGCAAAGTCACAGGATGTTTAGAGAAACGTCACACACAAAACTAAGGTTCCATTTGCACCCCTACTCCTCTGGGGTCACCCCAGCTCCCAAGATAGCAACTTCTTCCTGCCAGAAGAGCTCCAGACACATACCACCGGCTATCTCATCCACTGGCACAGCCTGCTGCCCCCCACGCAAAGCACACCACCCTCAGGACTCCTCCACCTTCCCAGACATACACATTGTTTCTAATCTCCTCCCAGTCACTCCACTGCTCTTGATCATGTGACCACCCGGTGACCTACCTGGTGTCACTTGACCCTTGCTCATCAGAGTCTATGAACGAGCAACACAGCATCAGGAGTGATTTATACAGGAGGGCAGCCCACACCATTCCTCTATGAAAAACCTTCCTACAAGACCTTGTCTCACCAAGCATCAAAGCCCAAATGAACTCCCCCCCCCCACAACTAACTCTAAGGCTGCTTTCTTTCCTTTTTTTTTTTCCCTTAAAAACAGAAAACAAATACTTTTGGAGACATAGTTTCAAATCTCAGGTGGATTCAGATTGACTACGCAGCTGAGGGTGGTCTCGAACTCTTGATCCTCTTGCCACCGCCACCCAAGAGCTGGGATTCCAGACAGGCACCAGCATACCCATTTTCCTTCCTTCCTCTCTTCCTCTCCTTTTACGCATAATTAATTAATTAATTTTATGTGGGGTGCACGTGTGTGTGCATGTCGGAGGACAACTTGGAAGTGTGTGGCAGTCAGAGAACAATGTTTGGGAGTCAGCTTCTCTCCTACCCACTGAGCTGCTGCATGGTGACTTTTGAAAGATTTATTTAACTTTCCTGAACCCCAGTTTTCTCCTTTGTAATGTGAGCAGTGGAATACCTCGGCCTTTCAATTCCACAATGTCTAGCCTTCCCTGAATGGGCAGCACACCTTGCTGGCACCACAAGGGTAACCCTGGGTGCAGATCCTTCCTCCCCCCAGGGTCTCTGCATTGAGGAGTGACAGACAGGGCAGCACAGCCACCCACATGCATGCTTATTTGTAAAGCCCACATGTGGGGGACTTGCAGAAGTCAGCTTTGTCCCTTGGCCATGTGGTTTCTGGGGACTGAACTTGGGCCATCATGCTTGGTGACAAGCACTCTCACCCCCTGAATCATCTTGCTGGTTTTCTCTCTTTAGTTCTGACTGTCCCGCAGATTGAAATGTAGACCAGACTGTCCTGAACTCAGTGAGATCCTCCTGCCTCTGCCTCCCAAGTACTGGGACTAAAGGCCTGTGCCGCCACGCTCAGCCTTCCTTTTCTTTTTGAGCCGTGATCCCACGTGGTCCAGGCTGCCCTTGAGCTCACTGTGTAATTGAGGTTGTCCTTAAACTATCTGATCCTCCTGACTTCCTGAGGGCCACTGTACAGGTTTATTCAGTGCTGGGGGTGGAGCCTGGTGCTCAGAGCAGGGCTCTGTCAATCAGACTGTATCCCACACCCTTCCCCCAACAAAGTACTCGTTTAAATGCACCAAAGGGACATAGCAGGGAAATAGTTCTCTTCTAATTTAAACATCAGGGCAGACTCCTGATTTCTCATGTATATACCCACAGGAGTCCGTCCATTACTCAGGAAATAGAAGCAGGATCATGCACTGTAGAGGCCCAAAGAATGAGCCAAGGTAACGGTACAAAATCCCAAGATGGAGATACTTCTAACAAGAGACCCGCAGGAAGACTCTTGCAACCACCAAGGTCCTTCTGTCCTGCCTCTACTACCCTGTCTGTGGACAGTCAACTGCTGAGGAGTTCCCGGGGTGCAGGGAGCTGCAGGCTTACTTAGCCCCACCTCCTTTCCAAGTAGAAAGACCACTGCTTACTATGCTGTCAGAAAACTGCACTTTGAAAGCATCGGATCCCTGACCAGAAGAGATAGGAACACTTACCCGGCTTCCGGCTGAAGCTGAGTCTGTCTCACTGTAAAGGGATGTGTTGGGACAGAAGTCACTGTGGGTCACTGGAACCTAAAGAAGCAAAGAGGCCATGCAGTTAGGAAGGTTAAAGCAGTTCCGAGGCCAGGCGCACACATTGTGGTGACTGTCAGGCCTCCTAAGGACATACATCTCCACTTCCTTCCCCAGTAAGGAAGCCCTCCCCTCCTTTCTGTTAAGGGGTCACAGTCCAGGGCCACCAAAAGACCCTGCACCTTTAGCAGTGGCATATGAATACAGACTAGTGTCTCCAATGGAAGTGTTAGCTTTTCAGAAGAATCCAGAGTTGATTTAGAGGTGACGCAGGTGTGGCTCTAGGACACTAGGCTGAGCAGAGCTGTTCAAGAAGATAAGCCAGGTTCCTTGCGAACCGGTTGGGCTGGCCCGGGTGGCTGGTGGGTCAAGGACAGCAAGAGCGTCACAGACAAGGGCCATGCTTTTCACAATTCTTATTTTTTCCCCCTGCAGATTAAACCCAGGTCTCCCACATGGGAGCCAAACACTCTTTGGACTGAGTCACGGCCCCAGCCCTTTAAAGTTTTCTTTTTGTATTAATTTGAGATAGGAGCTCACTAAGTTGCCCAGGTAACCTTGAACTTTCGATCCTCCTGCTTCAGCCTCCTGAGGAGCTAGAATCACAGGCAAAAGTCCACCACACCCAGCTCCGTTATATAATTTTATCATGAGCTAGCCCATCTGACTCCTCTTTGGAAGAAAAGCCAAGTTCGTGTGTTTAGAAGAACCTGCTTACGCCAGTTGTTGATGTGAAATAACCAGATTTGCCTGGCATGGTATTATACACCTTTAATCTCAGGACTTCGGAGGCAGAGGCAGGCAGATCTCTGTGAGTTCAAGACCAGCTTGGTCTACACAGTGAATTCCAGGCCAGACAGGGCTGAATACTGTGACCCTGTCTTAAACAAACAAGCAAACAAACAAAAATCTTATCATACAGGGGTAGGGTAGATTCTCCAGAGACTTTGAACGGGCTATTTCCAAGATCTGCACTGCAGGACAAGCTGACCTTTGGATCACAAACAGGAGATTGGGGGTGGGGGACTATATTTCAGATGACATGAGGCATTGAGGCTGCAGTCACATCTTAGGGGACTTGAGATGCTAGCTACAAAGAAATGTCAAAACAGTGTTAGGGGAAAAAATTCATGATTTAAACATTGAAATGGAATGCTTTTCTCACACACTGCCGAAGCGTGGTATAATTGTGTTGTTTACTCAGAGTGCTATGAACACCCCAAGCCCAGGAGAACCGCTCCATCCATAGCAGACAGCCCCGTAGCAAGATGCCAAGAACACGAACTACAGAGATGGACACAGGAAATGTGCAAAGGAGAAGCTGAGCCTTGGAATTGCTGTCAGCCGACAACTCTTCCTACCTAGGACCAAGAAGGAAGAGTCAGGAGCTACCCTGGAAGCTCTTTCATCCGGAGAGACTCCTGTGACCTGGTCTTTGGCTCCTCTCTTGCCAGGAAGTACAACGCTATGGATTCTTCCCTCCTTGAGCCGGGGATCGATCCCCCCACCCCCAGCCTTGTGCTAGCTAGGCAAGCAGTAGTCCAAGGAGATCTCTTTTGACCTGTTTGTTTCCCTCTTTTGCAAGAGTCTCACTACGCACCTCATGATGGTCTTGAACTTCTCTATAAGATCAGGTTGGTCTCAGACTCCCGCCAGGCATGATAGTTCAGGCCTGTAATCTCAGCTGCTCAGCCTAGCGTGTGGAGGTAATAAAAGACCTTCCATTATCCCCGTGTATCTGTCTCTCAAACGCTAGGACTACAGGAACCGGCTCGCCATTCTCTGCACACCTGGGTTGACCTGGGAGCTTGTGCCTACCAGAGAAACATTGTATCGACTGAGCTACAGATCTGTCCTCCCTCCCTCCCTACCTTGACTTAAGTATTTTCAGACATGTATTTACTGGTAATTTATTTAGTGCGAGTTTGGGGCGCTTATGCTGTGAGTGTGGGGGTGAGAGGACAGTTTGTGGGAATCCACTCCCTTCCACTCTGTGGATCTTGTGGATTAAACGCAGGTCATCAGGCTTGGTGGCAAGCAACTTTGCCTACAGAGACTCAGACACTCTCCTGTTGTAAAGGCATGGAGACCTGGCTTTCCACACGCCTCCCACGAGTCTCTCAACAGTGGCTATTCAATCAGTTATTCTTTGCTCCCTGCTTTATTTAGTCCTAGGGATTGAGCCCAAGGCCTTGTACATGCTGGGCAAGTGTTCTACTACAGAAATGTAGCCTCAGCTCCCCAGAAATTCTTTGTGTTAAACTGAGTTGTTGAGAGGGTACAGCTGAGTGTTAGTAGCTCAAACCTGTAATCCCAGCACACAGGAGGCACGCCTTCTAAATCATCAGGAGGGCTTTGAGTTCAAAGCCAGGCAGTCGGTGTTATAGTATGAAATCCTGTCTCAAAGGAATGGGTCTGGGGGGCATGATATGGGGGGGGGGGGCGAGTTCTTCTCTGTGGAAGACGTAATGATTTTGCACCATTAGTGAGTCAAATGGGGCCAGGGAGCTGGCCTAAAGTGCGTGCCACCAAACGTGACTACTTGAGTTTAATTCCCAGAACCCACTGGATAGAAGACCAGAACTGAATCCTGCCATTCATCTTCTGATTTCTGTGCATATGTACTACACACACACACACACACACACACACACACACCACTCAAACAATGAATGAAAATAATTTTTAAAGCAAACCAAAATAAAAGAAAAAAAAAAACTGGTTTGCTTATTGGTCTCATTTAAGGTGGCTCTCACCAAGTTTCTTGGTTACTTCTTTGTAACCCTGTCAAGGTCACCTGGATCTCAGCAGGGGTCTGGCAGCTCTCCCGATCTGCAGTACACTCAGGCTGCTAGAATACTGGCTCCCACTTTGACCTAAACCGGAAGTGACCAAGACACGACCATCCAACGCAGACACTGGAGTCTACAAAGAGTGTTTTATCACAGAGAAGCAAGACAGTCTGATTTAAGCAAATGGGCTGATTTCTAGAGGATGGCAGTAATTCACCTCTGTACAGCTGAAGGTCATTTAGCACACTGACAAGGAGCCATTTGAGAAGAACCAGGGACCTCTCTGGATACAAAAGTGAGCTGAGATTCCCAACAGATACTGCCACAGATGGAAATATCTTTCAGTCCTTGAGGGAGAGGTTGACAGTTTAAGAATGGCACCAAAGCCATGGCTGATTTCTGTCCACGTCTGTACTTTGTCTTTTGGTGTTACTCTGCAAGCAAGGGGTGGACAGAGCCCCTGGAGGGGTATCAGCACAGGCTGAGTTCAGGACCTGCTTGCTTTGGCCACCCTATAGAATGATAGACCTTTCTTGGGAATATTGCTAAATTTCCAGTAATTGCTGATGTGCAAATGACATGTCAGATTGGCTCTAAGAAATGACAACCGTGCTGAAATTCCCACAAGTACACCACACTGCATCCAAAAAATAAAATGAGGGTTGGTTCAGGAGGTGACACAGATACCAAACTGCTCCAGACACCTCCAAGCAAACTTTTTGTTATTAGTTGAAAGAAAAAAAAAGTTGAAAACTATTGTCTGCTTCAATCCACTGGACCATAGAAAACTGAAAACCCCTTTCTTGGAAACCAGCTTGCCAGGCTGAGAGCTGGCTCCATTTCCTTACCGTGTCCTTGGGAGCCACCTGCTGGACGAAGTCTGTATTACAGCACCAATAACCAGACAGCGAGCCGCCAGACCCAAGTGGCCCTGATTTTCCAGAATTGCAGAGGAGGAACTATAAAAGCAGCAGAATGGCTTCTCCGCTTGGCACATTGCCCAGTGACAGTTGTAAACCAGGGGCGCTGCAGAGGCGCTCAAAGGGAGTGAAGCAGAATTGTCTCGTATTCACCCGGCTTTGCTCATGGTCCCTCGGATCCCAGGCCTGTGTCCCCTTCAGATCCCTAGTTTCTTTACCTTGTCCTATATCACCATCAGGGCACCTGGTGGGTCCAGCGCTGATGATCTCATCTTTACTCCATATGCCAGGCTGAAACCTGTCCTAGGGGATCCCAGGTCAGCCCCGAGCCTTCCATGTCCTTGGGAAAGTCAGCTCTTCTCTGGATCTCACACCCTTCAGCTCCAAGCTCAGCTCAGGGTTTGAGTGGGTAATTTTCAGAGACCTGGCTTAGTCTAGAGTGTCTGCAAAGTTACTGTGCATTGGGCCTCAGGGTTAAAGTTTAAGTCCGTAAAAGGAATGACAAAGCTTGATCCTTTGTCAGATCTGCAGGACACAGGCAGTGGGGAAACTGCTAACCACAGGCACGATGAAGTGCTGCAGACCTTGGATCCCATTAGCAACTTAGTATCTTTCCTTGTGACCCCTGCCTCTGCCTGACTCCCAGAGTCTGGGCGCTGCCTCTTCACAGGGTAGTCTCCACCAGCATCGCATTACCAGGTGGAAGCCAACCTCTCGTAGCTGTCAACTCTCTTATACCCCAGTCTCTGAAGTGATCACTCGGTTCTGCCTGAGGCTCTCCTGAAGAGCCGTCTCACCCTGCGTCCTTGGCAGGGAGACACAACCGCAATGCTGTCCTATCCTGGGCTGAACAAGAGGGTTCCTGGTGTCCGTTCTGGGACAGCCACAAGCCTAAGCAGTCCCTAAAACTGATTACACCAGCACAGAAACACCAGGGTCTGCTGGCCCTACTACTTTGGCTATCTCAGTACCTTCTCCCAACTTTCCTCCTCCCTGCCTCCCAGCACAATGCAGGCCTCAAGGGCAACCTGGGAGGAGGAGACCCTCCACCCAAAGCAGGTAAATGCAGCCGCGGGTCAATGTGTCTTCCAGCATGAAGGTCAGGACCCAGAACCGTGAGAGGCCCCAGCCTCTGAAGTGTCTCACAACCGTGAGCAACCCACAGTCAGCTGGAGGGTGTGCAGCATGCTGTCACTTCCCACTTTGCCTGGGAGACCAGGAATGGGCTCCTGGGTGACAATTTCAAGCTATTTGGCCGAATAAAGACTTTTTCCCATCATCTACTGGGTAGAAGATGCTTCCTGGACCCCTGAGGCTTCCCTCTCAGTTTACAGGCCTTGCTTCCTGCCACCAAAGCCCATTTCCTTCCCCGAGAGGGCCAGCACTTTGGACCCCACCCACATTCACTGGATTGCTTTACCTCTGCAGAGGCAGCTGGACTTCACGTCCAACTTCAGCCTTTTGCCGATGGACTACAGGCCGTGGGGCGCGCGAACCTCTCCCCACCATTTCCAAGCCTTTCTCGCCACAAACTGTCCCAGAAATGCCAAAGGAGAACATTCAAGAATAGGATCCCAGTAGGTCCCCTTCTCCTCACCTATCAGATGCCTAAGTTGGAAACCCCATGCTTACCCCCTTGAACAAGAAGGCAGCCTTGTCTTCCAAGCTGGAGTCTCAGAGCAGAAGATCCAAAGCCGGTGCCCGAACACAGGTTCCCCGGTCTGGTCCCAAGCCCTCCTAACCCTTCTGAGAGTCTGTCTTATTCTCCACTGGAGTTTCCTCAAAGCATGCCCCACACTTGAGTGTGCAGTCTCAAAGCAGCTGTGGAAATGGTCGGTCCGAGGATGCGCAAAGCCACGGGAGTTAACAGCCACCAGGCGCAGAAGTGCTCATTTATCATCCTCCCGTCGCCAGGGAGGGTTGCCTCCTGCCCCCAGCCCTCGACTCTAGTGAAGTATTGTCTTCCAGAAAAGGTGGGCTAAATAAAGCCAGGGACTCACTCGCTGCACCAATCAGCGCCGCCGTCCGGTCGGGTCTACCCGGCGCGGGCTACGCGCAGCCGCCAGGAGGTGGCCGTCGGGACGCGGGTGCGGGCAGAGCACTGCGCCCGCCCTGAGCAGTGGTGCAGGGTCTCTGCATCGCCGCCGCTGCTGCAGCCCCGCAGCCGTCAGCACTGCTGACTTGGCCCAGGAGGGGAGGGCGGGGGTGGGGGGAGGAGGGCCTGCAGCAGTCTGGGCTCCAACTGCCCCTGCGCAAGGAGCCTGGGAGACTCTAGCTTCAAGGGCTTGGCTGGCCAAGGCTAGGGTAGAAGAGCTGGAGAAAAGGACTCTGAGTCAGCGCTAGTGCAGTTGAGGGTGTCCCAGGAGCCAGTGCCTAGGATGGATGGCTCCCTCTGCCCTGGGACCAGAGTGTACAGGCTTCAGCGTCTTACTGCACCCCCCACCTGATTCAGGGAAACTGTGCTAGCCTCATTTCCCCTCATTAGCGTCGCTGTACTATAATTCACGACTCTGAGCACTCTAGATGATGCAGGGAAAGAGAGAGTCCTTTCTAGGTCTACTCAGAGCCATGTTAAGTTTCTGCCTGGAACACGGGGCCATGAGATCTGAGGCACCCCCCCCCCAATCCGGCTATCTCTTCTAGGGGTCACTGGGAGATGGGGAGGTTATCACCACCTGCCCTGGATTTTCTGTCTGAGACACCTTGGAAGACACAGGCTCTCCCAACCCATCTCCCCTCTCAGCAGTGGCTCCCTGTCCTGCTACTGAGAGATAAATGTGTCTAAGGATGCAGAGATTCATCAGGCCTCATCCCTGTCTATCTCCGAAGCCTCTGTGCCAGCTAGCCCACGTCCTTCCCCTCAGAGCAGGTTGGTGTGATCACGTTGGACCTGACAGTACCCGGCTAAGGCAAGGATCTCTTGCAGTGAGATGCTCAGAGAAGCTAGGTGGCTGCCCCTTGTTCATTTTGCACTGATGGTATGTACTGTTACTTTTGCAAGCCTTTGCAGTATCAGAATACTGGGACCTGGGGTCACTTTCTTCCACTCAGAATCTCCTGTACCGTCTGATGTCCCTTTAGGAGGCCAGTGGACCCCCTGATGGCATTTGCTCTGCAGCTGATACCTGCAGACTTCTCCTTTGGCTAATTATCCACAGAAAGGGGGCTCACTTGTCATCCCTGCCTCGGGGAGGCACAGACTGGAGAACTGTTTGCCTAGGCTCACCTGCTTCATTCTCTTGCCCTCCCCCAGGTTGGGGAGGTCACAGAGATGTCTATCTCAGGGATGGAGGAGATCAGTCCAGAGCCAAATGACATGACCCAGCAGCATGAGGCAGAGCCAGGACAAGCTAGAATCGGGCCTAGTGGTATAAAAGTAAGGTCCATCTTAGGCACCATGGGACAATAATCTTTAAAAAAAAATGTGTTGGGGACTCTAATGACATGTTCAGATGCACTGGCCTGACTCAAAAACAATTGCACCCCAAAGTTAAAGTTGTTGATTGATTAAGGATTAATGTTGATTAACTGCCAGGCAGTGGTGGTGCAGGCCTTTAATCCCAGCACTTGGGAGGCGGATTTCTGAGTTCGAGGCCAGCCTGGTCTACAGAGTGAGTTCCAGGACAGCCAGGGTTACACAGAGAAACCCTGTCTCGAAAAACCAAAAA
>JANHMN010000004.1:6123462-6134440 GCA_030674055.1 Rhabdomys pumilio
AAAAAAAAAAAAAAAAAAAAAAAAAAAAAAAAAAAAAAAGTTAATGTTGATTAATCAAAGACAGTAGTTTTGGATATACAGGGAATGCATTTTGAAAAAATGAGCTAGGATGGTCTGCAAGAGACGTGTGCGCAAAGCCCATAGGGAGTTATGTTCAAACCCTAGTGCTTTTCCAAGCAAGATAAGTATGCGGTCCAACACCCCATAAAATATTTGTCTAGAGGTGCACATTTCCCTGAAGACCGCAGTGTGCGCTGTGAGCTTGGTGCCCGGCAGCAGCCCCCTGCGGACTGCAGACCCAGAACATCCTGCAGGCACCCACGGAGGTCACTTCCCTCCACCAGCTCAGCAGTTAACGCGCTGTTTCAGAGGCTGCCCGGGTAATTTATATCTGAGAGGTTTGCTGCATAGCTTTTGAACTGAAGTTTTATGAGACCTACGATTTCCCCCCCTCTGGTCAAAAGAGAAATCACAAGGAACCAAGCCCTACAGTGCCAGACAGATGTTACCGGTTGGCACTTTGTGACATCACCCCCAATGCAGACCTGGACCCAAGTACTGTGCGTCTGGGATGCCACGCCAGCAGTACCAACCTGGAAGTTTGCCAGCTGGCACCTCAGCTTTGGGGTGGCGCTCTGGCTGGGCACACAGAAGTCTGGGTACCAGAGACACAGCTCCGGTGCCTCAGGGTGCTTGGACCTTCCCCAGAAAGAATCTGTAACCAGAGTGCATTTCTACCCATTTTCTGTGCCGGTGATTCCATCTAGGGGAACTCTTCATGGGTCCCCTCCCCCACTCCCCAGCACCGGCCAGTCAGCACTTTTTGCCGACCAAAGGGGTTTCATCCTTTCTTTCACACGGAAGCCTCTGCCCCAGGAAGAGCAAGTCATCCTGTGTGAGTTTCCCTCCCGCGCTCCTCTCAGTAAATCCAGGAAAAATAAAAGCTGCACCCTGGGCATGGCCCAGGGGCAAGGCCATGACGGCTCCCTCTGCGTCCCCAGGGTGCAAGCCCTGCTGAAGATCACAACAGCTCAGACCAGCCTTCTCCAGCTCCATTGCACATGGCTTAAAGAGCCAGGAGCCACATGTGCGAGGCAGCAGATGACAGGCAGGACTGAGCCCAAACTCATCAGGAAGTCCGCAGGGTCTCCGCCCCCCAGCGCGTGAGAAAGAAACTAGCGGAGAAAGTGCGCCCCAATTGTGTTTCGGGTTCAGCTAGGGCCGAGTGCATCCCAGGTCAAGGTACCCGACGAAGTGACCCACCCGGGAGTGGGTACCCCTTTTCTCCCTTCACCCCACCTCCAGCCACCTCCTCCCTCTGCATCCACTGCCGAGGTTCTGCAGTCACTTGAAGGAGAAAGATTTCGCAGTACGGCATTGGCATTCTTAAAGCTGCAGTGTCCAAATTCTCCTTCAAACCCCAGCTGTTCCCGACATAGCTTACTTACCAGGGTCCTCTGCAGAGGGTGGGTGGGCAAGGAGACGAGGCCGTGGAGGGGAGGCTTGGAGCAGCCTTGCAGGTGGGGATCAGACGCCCAGACTCTGGCAAGGGTAAAGAGAGAGGAGACTGTACCGAGAGCCTCTGCAGTTAAACCAGGTTGCTGGGACTGCAGCGGAGACTGCAATGGAGTAGTTTTTTTTTTTTTTGTTTTTTTTTAAAATCATAAACCCCCATCATGATTTCCTCCACAAACTTAAATTTTCTACAGCTAATTAAAACACAAGATGCACACACGTGAAACCCACACGAGAAAGAACACCCCCTGCTTTTTCACCCCAAAGAATTTAAATAGCATTTTAAATTATTTTTAAATTGACTCCCGCGAGCAACTGACTCAGCTCTCGCTATGCTGCTAGGCTGGCAAGCCATGCAGGGAAGAGCCTAGATGGAGTTCATTGAAATCGGAGTTTCTGCAAAGTGCAGGGAGAGAGGAATCTCAGCTCCTCAGGGAAGAAGGCTTTTTTGAAAACCGAAAGAGAGGTAACTACCTAAGCAGGACGCGTCACTAGCACCCAGCAACAGCACACCCATGCCCGAAAGTTACCTCTCTCTCCTGCTCATCGACTGAACCGTTGGGATGGCTGGCAAGTTGCAGACTGCTGCTGGAGAGGCAGGACCCAAAATCAAAGTGTCAGCTGGGTGCAGGGAACAAAGTGCTGCAGGCGGAGCTGGTCTCTCCCCATCCCCCTCAGCCCTCCCCAGTTTAATTTAAACCCCTGATACTGCAGGATGCCCACTCCTGGTGGCATGTCTCCAGAGCCGCTGGGGTTTTGTTCTGCCTTCTAGACTTGCTCACCTGGAGACGATGAAGATGAAGAGGAGGGAGGGTGGAAGACTCTGGAATCCTGAAGCTTCGTGTTCAGAGCTGAGGCTTCAAAGGTGACAGGGACAGGTGGCCCTTCCCGAGGGGAAAGAAGCGGGCTCCTCTCTGCCCACCAGCAAATTCCCAACAGTTGGGGAAACACCCGCTTTTGCATTCTCACTAAAAAGAAACATTTCAAACCTCGTGTGCACAGGAGATGTAGGAGGGCCACTAAGTGCCACTTTTACCCTGAGGTGTCTTTGGCTCCTGAAGTTTGTGCTCCTGCCTCCGTGTGAGTCAATATCATCTAAGATTGAGGCAGGGATTTAATTGAGAAAGTTCCAGGAGAGAATGCACTTTAAATGCAGATATGGTTAAATAGCTCATTCTGGTATAATCCCCAGGGGAATGCTCAGAACAGACACACGGAGAGATGGCAGAGGATGAGGGGGAAGTAGGTATTCTCAAGTTTTAAATTTATTATAAACTCAAGAGTATGAGAAAGGACAGTGAAGGAGAAAGTGCACATGTGTGGATGTCTGCATACACGCATGTGCACACATGCACACACATGCATACATTCGGGGAGGAAAAGTAAAACTCCCTCCCCCCACCCCTTTAAAAAGCCTGCTCAGTAGAAACCTTTGCACCAACTCTGAGTCTGCTTCAGTCCGGAGGGAAGAGACCAGGAGGGGCGCCTTTGCAGCCTGCAGTCTGCGTCCTGCCTGGGATTCAGCCATGCTACTGCAGTGCACCACTGCAGACGGGCACCCTTGCCCACCTTCCTAGCTTGCAGCCCTTGTACAGCATGCACTCTGCTGGAGGACATAGCCCAGGACCACCCACAATCAGACGGATACACCCTCCTCTTCCTCATAGCTCTCCTTCCTTGTCTGAGGAGAGGGGAGCTGCAGAGACCCCTGAGATGCCATAGCAGAAGAGACTCCCTAGGTGGGTGGGAAAACCAAGACCTGAGAATTACCAGGGCTCCCTCAAGGTCACTTGGCCAATAAGTTGCAACTTGAATTAGACCCTGGGCTTTGGGGTTCTTGGTCCTGTAAGGCTCTTGCTGTTCCCATTATCAGACCATTGTGAGTGAGTGATCTGGCTGTGACCTCAGATGACCTTGACATCCACCCTTACTATGCCACACAGAATACTCCAGCAAACGATTGAAGTGATTACATGCAAACCCCAGCCAAGAATGCCAACCCTCTGAAAGCAGGAAAGATTCGAGCATCTGTGCTAGGACCAAAGCGTCCAGACACAAGCTGGACTAAGCAGCACTCTCTTCCAGAAGTTTCCACCACAGGTGAAACCCACATCGTTGCCGACATTAGTTTCCTAAGGCTTCCCTAAAACTGACCACAAACATACAGACGTACAACACCGCAAATATATTATCCCCCATTCCAAGGGGTCAAAGTCTAAACGGAGGAATGAGCAGGGAAGCTTGCCTCAGGAGCTGTGAGCAGACTGAGGTGGGCCCAGCCTCTCTCTGACATTGGGGCCCTCCTGCCTTATCTATATCAGGATGGTATTCTCCTTTCTGAACCCCACCCCTTTCCTTTTATAATATGGGTTCAAGGCTACCCTAATCCAAGATGCTCTCTTCTCTAGGTCCTTCATTTAAAATATTATTATTTTTATGTGTATGTCTGCATCTTTGGATGAGTTTATGTGCACCAGGTACACAAGGAACTCCCAGAGGTCAGAAGAGGGCATCAGATCCCCCTGGATCTTGGGTTACTAGAGCCACCAACGAGGATCTGGGAACAGAACCCAGTTCCTCTGCAAGATCATTAAGTACTTTTAACCACTGAGCCATCTCTACAGTCCCTCCAGCCCCAGACTTTTTTCCCAAGCCAAGAGACACTCAGAGTCTAGCTAGACCTCTCTTTGCTTAGCCAGAATTAATCTCTCTGCACCTTGCAATGATTTTTTTCCTCTCAAAACAATGGCAGTGAAATGGATCTGCCGTACCCCATTAGCATCTTCACCAGGGTAGTGATGGTGACCCTATTGGTGAAACCACACGTTGTGCTTTTGGTATTGACTTCTACAACATAGGCCCTGCCATCTTGACACTAAGGGAAACTAAGGCACAGCGAGGTTTGGGTCACATAGGTTACAATGGCAGGCTTGAGGTCATCTGGCTCTTACCCACACTTCTGCTTCACCATGCCCGAGCTGCGAATGCCCCTGACTCAACTTTCTGGTGGTGGTTTTCAGGCACCTCTGACATGCATCTTTCATTGGGCATTTTTGAATGTGTGCTCTGTGCTGGTCTCACTTATGGCTTCTTCCTCTGCTGTCTTCACTGGCCATGACTTTTTTACAGATAGGTCATTGCATGGTGTCCGAGGTTGTGCTAAGCCTGAGAATGGAGGACAACTGTCACTGCACACTGACCTTGATCAGCTGGGATTAGCAAAACCCAGAATCCCAAAACTCTGGCTAGGTAGTTAGTTCTGAACCAGATTCGACAAGCACCGTCTCCTTTTCTGCCTCGTCCTCCTTCTCCTCCCGCCTCTTATTCCTCTTTCTCTTACCCCTTCTGTTCCTTATCTTCCCTTTCTCTTCCTTCTCTTCTTCCTCTGGCCCTCATCTTCCTCCTCCTCTGCCCCCCCCCTTTATAATGCAGATGATGGAACAGTCTAAGCAAGCCATCTACCACCACGCTCGCTCACTCGCTCGCTGTGTCTCCAGTCCCAGCCATTCACTTCAAAATAAAAATGAAAGCAGACACTGAGAGGCAGTGAGCAGTCTTCTGGACAGTAGTTAGCCATACCAGATTTCTCCTTAGCCCCCAAATCTTTGAGTCTTGCCACAAAAATAACTCGATCAGTTTACACCTTGATGTGAACCCAGACTGTACCGGGAGGGTCTAGGGCAGCGAGAAAGGAGGGATGTGCATGCAGGGGTCCGAGGCACCCATGGCCAAGTTGTCTGCACAGGTGACGCCAGCAGGCACTGATGTCACCATTTTTTTCTTTTCTTTTTTTCTGTAATACTGGTAGAAAACTAGGTTAAAGCCAGGTGATGTTCTGGTTGGAGGTCACTCTCAAATACACCTCCAGAGTCAATGGAGGGGCTTTCCCCTTTTGAGGATGAAGCAGACTCTCACTATCCCGGAGCCTGAGGCTAGTGTCATTGAAAGTCAGGATTGCCGTTGGATTTGGAAGACTCTCTTCAGTAAATCATAAAAAGTCCCCTGGCCTGCGGCTTACCATGAGTCTGGACTGGTAGTGGAAAAAGTAACATGGTTCACGGCTTTCCCTTTCTGCTGAGGAAAGCCTCAGCCTTTCCTCGCCAACACAAAATGACTGTCACTAGAAAGGGGAACAAGAACAGCAGACGATGAAGGTCTCCTCCTCCTTCAGGATCTCTTAGGACCTTGATGTTGATGCCTACATTCAGAGCTCCCTCTGCTTTAAGGATATGGGGGTGACAAAACCAAATGCACGTCCACTTGGTGAGAGCCCTTCCACCATAACCAAGTGTTCATATCCCGCTCTGGACCACTCTTGACATGCCCAAGCAGAATTATGCATGTCCAAGGAGCAGTTAGGCCAGCTTGTACCTGCATCTTTGGGGTTCCCCATTTGCTCATTGTTTGTATTAAGCAGATGCCATGTACAGAGCAGAGGAGAAAACCATTCTGCCCACAGAGTCCTTGCTGCTGTCTCTCTTGTCTCCAACCCAACTAAAGTGTAGCTGGCATTTCCTTGCTGGTTAAAACTGTTCTGTTAAGAGGTTGGGAGTTAGCAGGCTTCTGGGAACATTCTTCCCAAGGGGGTCTGTGTTTTTTTTAACAGAAGAACAAAGACACTTTAACAACAAAAGGAAAGGTGGGTGCATCTTCAGGCCCCAGTAGCCAAATGGAAGCTATTTTTATCACAGGGCAGCCTTCCAGGGCCCTTGAGTGCCTCCTTGTGCATGTGCCTGCATTTCTTCATCTGCACCAAAATGTTCCCTGAACCTGCCTTTTGCTGGCAGGTTGTCTTCCTGTCTCCCTGCCATGGGACAATTGTTTCATTCCTACTGAGCCCCCAGCAACAGCTAGGAGCAAAGTACAGCCCCACAACACTTGCGAATCAATGGAGAAGAAGCCTTCTCTCTTTAGTATGAGGCTGGCTCAAACTGTTCATATCTAGCAAATCTGTGTCTCAGACTGCTTGCAAAATTCTCATGGGTGAGAGAAAGCTGCTTCTTACAACTCTATGTCACAGCTGCTGGACAGGGACACAGAAGTGTCCCCTGCTGTGTCCTCATGCACGGGCTGGGAATGTTGGCTCCTTCAGTCCCTGCCTAAACAACCCTCATTCTCTCAAAATGGGTCCTTCTCTTAGGATAAAAGGAAGGTCTCAGCAAGGCCAAAGGCTGCAAGAGCTAGCCTTCACACTCTCAGCTGACAGTTCTGCCTCTCCCAGAAGGGGCTTCTTTCCATATCTCTGCAGCACCATAGTCTGCCGCCCGGCACCTGCTGCAGTCTGCGGTTTCCTGGCTCTCTGGTTCATGCATGGCTCTGTCTCTTCTAGTGGGATGGTATCCTGTGAAGATAGAGGCTTCTCAATGGGATGGTAAGCTGTGTAGACAAGAGGATGGTACCCTGTGTAGACAAGAGGATGGTGCCCTGTGTAGACAGAGGATGGTACCCTGTGTAGGCAGAAGATGGTACCCTGTGTAGACAGAGGATGGTGCTCTGTGTAGACAGAGGATGGTACCCTATGTAGGCAGAAGATGGTACCCTGTGTAAGCAGAGGATGGAGTTCTGTGTAGACAGAGGATGGAGCCCTGTGTAGACAGAGGATGGAGCCATGTGTAGACAGAGACTTCTCAATGGGATGGTACGCTGTGTAGACAGAGGGTGAAGCCCTATGTAGACAGCTGTGCAGGCTCTTCACGAGAAGCCATCTACTCTGAGAGATGCCCCTCAGCAGTCAATAATGACAGTCATAGACTTACCATGACCACTTCCTGGTTGGCCAGCTGCTGGCGTCCTACCGTCTTTTCCCTCATGCTTCTGTTTGCTGCTATATCAGAGCACCCGGGGCTGGACAGTTGAAACAGTGGAAATCTATCCATTTCACAGTTCTGGGGTGTGGGAGCACAAGAGGAGGGTGTTGGTGTGGATCCTTCCTCCTGAGGCTGTTCTGGCTGGCCTGAAGGTGGCATCTTCTTGCCAAGTGCTCTATGGATGTTCCTCTGTCTGTCCGAGTCTCTTTGTACAGGAGTAGTGAGAGACCCATGCTTACCCTAAATACCTCATTTGAACAAAGGTATCTGCTGGAAGTTGCTCTGCAGGTTGGGCATGTGCATAGGCACTTGTGGATGAACGGAGTTTTCAGAAAAACAAGCTCATTTCCTTTTCATTTAAAAACACCCTAGAGGGGCCAGTGAGATGGCCCAGCAGGTAAAGGAGCTTGCAGATAACCACCCAATGCTACCCCCAGGACTCACATGGTGGAAGGAAAGAATCCACTCCTGTAAGTTGACTTCTGACCTCCAGACATATACGATTGGCATGTGTACAGTCCCTGATTCCTGGTCCCCAAATAAATGCATACATCTGCTTTTTTTCTTTTTAAATTTAAAAAAATACTGTAGAGGTCAGCAATATCCCAACTGTCCTTGGTACTTATGGCTGCCCGTCTACCTTTCTCCTCTGCCTTCCTTAACCTGAGGCAAAAGAGAGACTGGCGTGTCAGCATCTCAAACAAGAAGAAACAAAACAAAAAAAGAAAAACCCACCCGAAAGCCAAAGCCTTCACCTGATTCACTTTATTTGCACTTTGGTGGACAGAACTTAGTCACCCCGTCATACCCAGCTGCAAAAGAATCTTGGGAACACAACAGTAGAACTCTTAACATGGCCACACAGAATAAAACCAAGGGACTGTCACTAGGAGAGGGGACAGCAAGCATTGGGTGAGAAGTGACCTCCGGAGACTACCAAAGGAAAGGTATTCCCAACACCTGCTTTTGTCTGCTGACTTCTGCTCCCCGGTGTTCTCAGGCACCAAGGGCACAATCTCAAACAACAGAAGAGTAATGAAAGAAAGAAGATTGGATCTTTTTATAACTGGGATCTAATTAAAAGGCTGTTTTTAAAGAGAAGATAGAACTCCTTGAATAGTAAACTTCCAGGGCTTGTGGAGCACTGACTTCAGCTTGAGCCTAGGAGATGACTGGCATGAGGGCGGGACTAAGGCGACAGACAGGGCGTCAGTGCTGCATCTGCTTACCCAGAGGATGGGTGTGTGACCCGCCGTGCCTTCTATTTTTTTTTTTTTTTTTTTTTTTGTTTTTGTTTTTTTTTTGTTTTTGTTTTTTTTTTGTTTTTCGAGACAGGGTTTCTCTGTGTAGCCCTGGCTGTCCTGGAACTCACTCTGTAGACCAGGCTGGCCTCAAACTCAGAAATCTGCCTGCCTCTGCCTCCCAAGTGCTGGGATTAAAGGCGTGTGCCACCACTGCCCGGCCCAGCCGTGCCTTCTTAATTAGGAGGAAGAAAGACAGCTGGGCAATCTTTTCACCTTTTAGATTTCACATGACTCAAAACTATTAATAATAATAATTATTATTATTATTATTTTATTTTAATTTATTATAGTTTTAATTATTTATTATAGGTATTGTATAATGTACAGTCACAGTATTATTATTATTATTATTATTATTATTTGGTTTTAGAATTAACTCTAAGGTTTGGTGCAGCTAAGCAGTACTTTGCCACTGAGATGCACACTCAAAACACCCATATCTGTTTTTTTTTTTTCTTTTTTCTTCTTTGAGACAGGGTCTTGCTATGTAGTCCAGGCTAGCCTGGAACTTGCATTCCTCCTGCCTCAGCCTACTGAGGGCTGGAATCACAGGTGTGCACCATTCAGCCCAGCTCTAAACTCCTGAACTCTAGGGATGCATCTCAGTGTCAGGGGGCTCACCTAGCACATGCAGGGGGCTCGGTTTGACCCTGAGCACCACATGAGACAAAGTAACACAGGACAATGACAAGTGTTGGCAAGGATGTACAAAAGGCGGGTTGTGAGCATGGGGCATCAACAATAAGGTAGATACAGGATGTAGAGACCAGTTATGGGGGCTTTAAAAAGTTAAGTATATGTGGTTAAGTATATGTGCTTTTGCAGAGGACCCAGGTTCAGTTCCCAGCACCCAGTTTACAGCTGTCTATAGCTCCAGTTCCAGGAGACCCCACACTGTCTTCAGTCCTCCATAAACACCAGCAATATACAGTACACATAAATTCATGCAAGCATACACACACAGACATTAATAAACAATACATAAGCTTTAAAGCTAAATATAGATTTGCTAGTTAACCTGGCAGCTTCAGTTCTTCCTAAAGATCTGAGAGAGAGAGAGAGAGAGAGAGAGAGAGAGAGAGAGGGAGAGAGAGAGAGAGAGAGAGAGAGAGAGAGAGAGAGAGAGAGAGAGAAAGAAAGAGAGAAAGCTGGAGCTTAGATACTTGAACATCAGCATATGGGGGGGGGTTGCCTGTATGTGGGCCTATGAACCATTTGTGTTCCTAGGGTCCACAGAGGCCAGAAAAAGCCTATGGGAACCCCTTAAGCTGGAGTTATAAATGGTTATGAGCCTACATTTGGGTGCTGGGACTTGAACCCTGGTCCTTTGGAAGAGCCATCCAGTTCTCTTAACTGCTGAGCCATTTCTTCAGCTCCTAATCCACTACAATTTTCATGCAGAAGGTAATGAAAGCTAGTATAAGCCAAGTACCTCACCTTGGTCCGAAGCTCAGAAAGGAGTGTTGACAGTCCACCTTAACACAAACAGGGCATGTGCACAGCCCACCTTAACACAAACAGGGCATGTGCACAGTCCACCTTAACACGAGACATCCCGATTCCCTTCCCCCTTTCTTTCTTTCTGGTCCAGGCAAGCTAGGGTCATTTGATATTTCTTTGTTTCTCTCTCTCTCTCTCTTTCTCTCTCTCTCTTTCTTTTTTCTTCCTTTCTTTTTTTTTTTTAAAAGATTTATTTATTTATTTTATGTATATAAGTACACTGTAGCTGTCTTCAGACACACCAGAAGAGGGCATCGTATTTCATTAGGGACAGTTGTGAGCCACCATGTAGTTGCTGGGAATTGAACTCGGGACCTCTGCAAGAGCAGTCAGTGCTCTTTTTTTTTTTTTTTTTTTTTTTTTTGTTGGTTTTTTTTTTTTTTTTTGGTTTTTCGAGGCAGGGTTTCTCTGTGTAGTCCTGGCTGTCCTGGAACTCATTCTGTAGACCAGGCTAGCCTCGAACTCAGAAATCCACCTGCCTCTGCCTCCCAAGTGCTGGGATTAAAGGCGTGCGCCACCACCGCCCGGCTAGCAGTCAGTGCTCTTAACCACTGAGCCATCTCTTCAGGTCCTTGATATTTCTTTGTAGTAGTTATCGTTATAAGAGGCCAGATGTTTCCGAACATCTCTTCCCATTCTGTCTCTTCATTCTTTTTACAAAAATCTTTTGTGCTGGGCGTGGCAGTGCACAATTTCAATTCCAGCACTCAGTTGGCAGATACAGCAGGTGTCTGTGAATGTCAGTATAGCCTGGTCTACATGGTGAGTTCCAGAGACACAGCAGGGTGCTTTTAAAAATATTCTCTCTCTCTCTCTCTCTCTCTCTCTCTCTCTCTCTCTCTCTCTCTCTCT
>JANHMN010000004.1:6140626-6177677 GCA_030674055.1 Rhabdomys pumilio
TTGTTGCTATTGTTACTGTTGTTATTGCTGTTGTTACTGTTACTGTTGCTGTTGCTGCTGTTGTTGTTGCTGATGTTACTGTTGCTGCTGTTGTTGCTGCTGATGTTACTGTTGCTGCTGTTGTTGTTGTTGCTGCTGATGTTACTGTTGCTGTCGCTGATGCTGTTGATACAGTTGGTGATGATATTCTTATTTTGTCAACTTGATACAAGCTAGAGTCATTTGGAAAGAGGGACCCTCAATAGTAAAAACAAAATGAAATCAGAAAATCAGACAGGCCTGTAGGCAAATCTGTGGGTCATTTTCTTGATTAATGATCCTTATGGGAGCACAGCTCACTGTAGTTGGTGCCATCTCTGGACAGGTCCTGGGTTGTATAAAAAAGCAGCTGAACAAGCCATGGGGAGCATAGGGAGAAGTGAGAGGTTTTCCTTCATGGTTTCAGATTTGGTTTCTGCCTCCAGGACTTCCCTGAGTCACAGACTGTACAATGTAAGCTGAAGTAAACCGTTTCCTCCAAAAGTTGCTTTGGGTCTTTAGCATAGCAGTAGAAGGCAAACCAAGACATCCTGTGTCAAAATAAATGACCAAAATGAGGAAGCAACTTACCTGACAAGAAATTTGTATTTGGAATATATTGAGAACTCAGGCTGGAGAGATGGCTCTGCTGTTCAGGGCTGCTCTTCTAGAGGACCTGAGTTTCCTCTCCTGGCATCTACCCCAGCTGGCTCACAACAACCTATAATGCTAGCTCTAGGGATTTAAAGCCTCTGGCTTCTCCTGACTTATCCCCCCCCCCCCCCCCCCCGCTGCCCCCAGCTACACACAAGACCTAGTGGAAAAATGGATAAAGACCCTAAATAGACATTTCTCCAGAAAACAGAGATAATAAAGATGCAAAGGCCCTGGTCATCAGCATCGGTCTCCACCAAGGAAATGCAAAGCAGAATGACAGTAGATCTGCCTTTACAGCCTCTGGAATGGCTACAATCAAAAGTTAGGTAATCACAAGTGTTGGCACAGTGCATGCATGGTTCAGGGAGAAGTGTAAACCTTTTTGGAAAACCGTGGGGTAGGTCAAAGGTCAAACACAAAACTGCCTGCCCTGTGACCCTGCTGTTTTGCTTTGAGTATACACCCAAGAACAACAAATGCATATATTCACATTAAAGCTTGTGCACACATGTTCATAATTGCATCATTTTCAAGAGCCAACAGAGCAAAAATAATCAACATACTCAAGGCACACCCATGCAATTGAACATTACTTACTGGGGACCAGAAAGATGGCTCAGTGGTCAAGGAAGCCTGGTGCTCACTCCTGAAGGGGACTGGAATTTGGTTTCCAGCACACACATCGGGTAGCTCACACAGCCTGTCACTCCAGTTCCAAGAAATCTGACGCCCCCACCCCCTTCTAACCTCTAAGAACCACCAGGTGTGCATGCGGTACACAGACACCACACAGGCAAAATACCAGTATGCATAAAATTAATTAATTAACTGGCTAAATACATATTTTGGACCAGGCATGATGGTACACAGCTTTAATTCCCATTACTTGTGGCAGAGGCAGGTGGATCTCTATGAATTCAAGACCAGTCTTGTCTACATAGAGAGTTCCAGGTCAAAGAAAAAAAAAGATAGAGTCTAAAATAAGAAATATAGTTTGGGATTATACAAGTGTCCAGCCCCAGTCTGATACTCTTAAATCACACATTTGTTTCTTGGCTGAGTCAGAAACTATACCCAGATAAGAGCAAGAGAAATTCCTAGCTCTCAACTCCCACCCAAGCCCTGAAGATAAGGAGCCCCAGGCCAAGGAACTCCCAAACTGACAACAGTCCTCCAAGAAAGCCAGTAGGGAGACTGGGGATTCCTCAGATCTCCAGGCACGGAGAGGTACCAGAGCAGAACACCTCTGAGTAAGACAATGGCTTCTCTACCTAGGACCAACCAACCCCTGGTTACCAACCAGCACGAGGTAATATTAACTGTGGTACCCTATTATGGTAGCGACAGGGAACAGACTAATCCCCACTTTACCTTTACGGAGCCAATTTTATCAAAACGTAACAAGTCACTTGGAGATTTCTTGTGTGAGGATGAAAATGTCTACCCATGGCTGAGAAAACCGTACTACACCTGTTCTCTCCCTCCCTCTTCTGTGAGAAGCAAGGAACCAGCAAGTAGAGCCGACTTGGGGCATGGTGCCTGAAAATAGAAACTGCAACGTGATTTTATTTCTAACTCCATAGACATCTCTGTGAGTCATTCATCTCCCTGGGTTTCACATTCCATGTCTGCAAAGCAGGCTGAGTTAACCCCGACCTGCTCACCAAGTATGCTGGGTAATGAATGACTAGGAGACAAATTCCTCCCGCCCTGCCCCGCCCTCAACCCATGTGCTTTATAAACAGAGACCCTGGCATCTTCCTTACCCAGGGCAAGATAAACCAGGTGCAATCTGACCATGAGAACCCCTCCCCTAAAGGACAGTTCCCGCCCCCACCAACTTCCTCCACAGAGCTTTGAGTACACCCCGTTACACAGTTTGGAGTGGGTAGTAGCAGCTAGCACAGAAAGGAGAAACTCCAGGCAGGCAGAGGTGCTGGGACTAATCCCAGCCCACACAAACAAGGTTTCCAGTGCTGATTTGGGGGAAGCAATGCTCTCATACCTAAATAATTGGGGTATAATGTGACTGGATTGTTTCTATGAAGAGAGTTATATAGTTCACTTCAAACCAGAAGGCACAGGGATAGGACAGGATGTGACTGAGGGGAAGATGAGGGGAGTTAGAGACGGGTCCGTGGTACAGTGAGGGCTCTGCAGGTGTGAGGACCCAAGGGTGGATTCCTAGCACCCACATTATAAAGCCAGACATGATTGCGTATGGCCTAACATCCAAGCACTAGAGAGAACAGCCAAATCGGCAAGCCACTGTTATGGAGACACTGACTCAAAATAAGGTGTAGAAGCTGGAGAGCCAGCTCAGAGGTTAGGGGAACTTGCCGCTATTACAAAAGAGCCAGGTTCAGTTCCCAGCACCCACATGGTGGCTTCTAAGCCCAGTTTCAGGGGATCTGGTGCCCTCTTCTGACATCTACAGGTACCAGATACACACATGGTACACGTAAATACATGCAAGCAAAACATTCATACACAGAAAATAAATGCAAAAAAAGGGTAGGAAGATAGACACCTGACAATCACTGACCGTTGGCCTCCACACGTGCACATACAATACGCAGACACACAGACACAGATGAGGAAGGAGTATGGAGAAACGAAGCAACTCACAGTAATGGGGGTGGGGGGTCTCATCCCAGCAGAGCAGTTATGATGACAGGCTTGTTCCTCCCCGAGTTATAGCCCCGCCACACAGAGGACACACAAGCTGGTCACAGCTCAATGGGTTTGGAGATATTATAAAGATGTCTTCAAGGTAACTGGGCATGACTTCCTATGATGGATGGCTTCATAGAGATCTGGGGAGTATCCCTCTGCTCATCTTAACCTCTGGGCACCTGTCTACTCCTGTCTGTACTTTATCAGACCCTAAGGAATATGGGAAGGGCTTTAGGCTAAGAATCTTGACATCAGCTCAATTCAATTTGCCTGACCCCCGCCTTAGACTCTCTTGCTCACTGCAGTTCTAGAGGTGATCCAGAAGGTACCTGGCCCTTTGCCCCATGTCCCACCTCAGATTCCTTATAGCCGCTGGGTTCCATAACAGTGAGCCCCAACTTCCCTTAGCTATCCACCTTCCTGGAACCTTCTAGAATCTCCTTGTCCAACATCCCGTTCAGTAATCATGCCTGTTCGCCTCACTTGGCCCTTCCGATCCTGCCAAATTCGCCCTTATACTTGGGCAGTGACCATCATGAAATAAAAGGCTGGTTCAGTTTCTCTCACACTAGAGTCCCCTCTCAGAGGTGATCACACAGCCTTTCTGTCAGTGGAGTGTCTGGGAGGAGTGTCTGAAAAAGGAGCAGAGTTGTGGTGTTCCAAGAGTAAAGATGGACACACTCATCCAAGATGAGGCCCTGGGCAGCCAGTCAGGTCAGGGCAGCCTGTCTTCATTACCCCAAAGTTGCTTGGGACCTGCTGAGACGAAGGACCACAGAGGGAAGGAACGGGACGTCTTCAGTGTCGGAGTCATAAGGCACGATGTAGGGTCAGAGTGATATTAGGCATGAGGTTGGGGGCAGGGCACCAAAACGGATAGCGGTGTGATAGAGCCAAGAGCTGAGATGTCTTTTAAACACCTGCTACTCTCTAAAGAGCGAGCGAGTCGTGTTTTAGTGTCTTATTTCCTGTCTTGCTTAAAGCCACACAAGTACAAGCTAAGCCTCATCATTTGATAGTTAATTTCCGGCCCACACTCCCACTACCTTAAATGTACAGAAGAGCACAGAGTCCCAAGGCCATGTACGTTAGGGGGTGTTAGATCTGGAGCTGACTGGTGATGGTGTGGCAAATGTGTGCACTCCCAGCGTTTAATTCACTCCTCTGGGTGGACCAAACTATTCACTACAGTTAGGGGAGTGTGAGGTCTGGAGAAGGCAGGGAACCTGTTTCAGGTTCCACCCTGCAAACCAGAGACACTGCTCAACCTCCGAAGCTCCTCAACCACACAACCACTTTCTCTACCCCTATCATCTTTAGGGGTACACGCGCAACTCCGCGCAGCAGGGAAGCCCTGCCACCCAGGATACAACCGACGTGGAGAACGCAAGGCAGGCAAGAGCCCAGGAGGAGCAGCTGGCCTCAAGGGAAGTACTAGGAGGCTCCGCCTCCGCCGTGCCCGCAAGCTAGGGGGTGTGCCCATGCCCGAGGCTCCGCCTCCTCCGCGCGCGCTTCGCTCTAGGGCCTACTGCGCGCGCTCCCGGTGCCGGGCGAGCGCGGCGCGGGCCCGCGGTGGCCTGAGGCCTGCCCGCTGGGCCCTGACACTGCGCAGCTCGGCTCTGCGGCGTCCCGGGCTGAACTTGGCCCCGCGCCCTGGGTTCTCGCCGCGTGCCCGGGCGCTCTCGGAGCGCCGAGGCGCGGCCCCGCGTGAGGCGCGCACCTGCCGAGGACGAGGCGCGGGCAGGGGGTCGCAGGTTCCCCCGCGCCCCTGCTGCCTGTCGTGCTAGCCAACCCCGGCCAGTTCCTGGACGAGAGAGATGAAGTAAGCTGCACCCCACCCCGCTTGCTCTGGGCTGCGCGTTTCTTGCATCCGAGGACATGCTAGCCAGCCGGCCACGGTGGTGGCTCGGGTCCCACGGTGCTCGCCCGAGTCACCGATCCTCCACCCGCACGCCCCTCCTTCCGCGGAATAAAGGCATCGTTACCCTACCCCACCCCTGCATGACCTGGGGTTGCGGTGCAGTTAAGTGGCGGGCCAGTAGGAGGCGGCCAGGCCCCTTCCCGGGCAGCCCTGGGGTCCCAGCGTGCCCTTGTCCCTGGGCTTCCTGGAACGTGCCTCCGAGAGCGAGAGTGAGCCGGTGCTTTCTCAGTGCTTAAGCTTTGGCAGTGGTTACCGCATGAGCATTTCCCAGGTACCGACGCAGCACATTCTTTTCCAGGGGCATGGGGCCTCTGAAAGTCGGCTCTCCTAGCCTTGAATATTTTAGCCAGAAATTCCTTCCATATGGTTAGTCCAGTAGCCAGCCCACCCGCTCCACCGTGACCCCTGAAAGGGTTGGAAAACTAGGACGTCTGAAGTGATGCTCAGCTGACCGAATCTTTGAGTTGCTGAAGCTAATCTTTATTTTGGGAGCACATCAGAGAAAAGCGCCTGTTTAAGAAGGATATAGTGGTGCACACCTTTAATCCCAGCACTTCTCGGAGGGCAGAGGCAGGAATATCTCTGTGAGGTTGAAGCCAGCCTGTTCTACCTTGAGAGTTCTAGACTATTCACACAGTGAGACCCTACCTTAAACAGAGAGCAGTGTTTGACTTGAACACGGCTCGTTTTTTTTTTCTTAAGAATTATGTATTTAACAAACAAATAATTTAATATACAAGACTATCTAACAGAAAGCAACAAATTGCTGTTGACTCTTTGGGTAGCTCAGGGAGCCTTTAAAGGAGAAAGAATGGGCTGGTAGAGCCCACCCATTCTCCCAGCATTTCTGAGACAGGCAGAAGAATGGGGAGCCTAGCCAGCCTGACCAGACTAGCTACACTCTTGTCTCCAGACAAAACCAAGCCATAAGGGAGAATCACAAAGATTGCGTTAGCCATCTATGGTCCAGCCCTCCAGATCTGTCTGGGAGCAGCTGTCCTGGGTTTCAAGTCAGCCAATTACTTACATCATATCCTCACAGAGTATTTTTTGTTCCCTGATCTGACTTCTTCTGGCCAGTCATTAAAATGAGGTTGTTTATTCCCATTTTACAGCTAGGGAAAACAACATAGGATTAAGCCATGGGTTTCGGGCTTTACAGCTATACTCTCTTTATTCTTTGTAGTATAAGACATCATATAAGCTGGGTAAACAACAAACCTTTGAGCTAAAGCCCCAGCTTATAATTCTTTTAAAACAGTTTTTTTTTTTAAAAAAAATAATTTTTGTGTGTTTGTGTGTATGAGTATTTTGCCTGCATATATGTAAGTGTACCACGTGTGTACAGTGTTCACTAAGGCTAGAAGAGGGTGTGGGATCTCCTGGAACTGGAGTCATAGGTGGTTATGAGCTGCCACGTGGGATGTGGAGAGTCAAACCCAGGTCCTCTGCAAGAGCCACATGTGCTCTTAACCACTAAGTCAGCTCTTCTGCCTCATATATTATGTGTGTGTGTGTGTGTGTGTGTGTGTGTGTGTGCATGTGCATGTGTGCACGTTCACATGTCTAGGGAACAGAAGGGGAATTGGATCTCCCGGAGCTGGCGTTACAATGAGCTGCCATGTTGGTTCTGAGGACTGAATCTAGGTCTACAGGAACAGCAAGTGCTAAGCAAACTCTCTAGTCTTCCTTCCCCGCTCCCTGTTTGGTTGGTTTTAATTTTATCTATTTATTATGTATGTGAGGTTGGGTGTTTTATCTCCGTGTATATCTTTGTACCACATGTGTCCCTGAAATCCTCGGAGGCCAGGCAAGGACTGGAGTTACAGATGGTTGTGAGAGCGGTCATGTACATGCTGGGAATTGAACTCGGGTCCTCTGCAATAGCAGCAGGCACCCTTAACTGTTGAGTCTTCTCTCCAGCTCTTCTTTCTTTTGTGAAACAAGGTCTTGTTTTCTATCCCAGGTGGGTCTTAAGCTCTTAGTTCTACCTCAGCCTCTTCAGACATGCACCCCCCCCCACTGTCATGTTCTTTATTCTTCTGGCCAGATGTTAAACTTCTCAAGGGCTAAGAAGGGGCCACCCCAGCCTATTCACTCTTCCCTATGATCAGATGGAACAGCTGAGCTCTCATGATCCATACCTTGTAGTTTTTCTGTAGCAAGGTGGTTTGTTGGTTTCGAGGTATTGCAGGAAGTCAGTCCCCGGTGCTAACAAACAGTGGTAGAAGCTAGCATTTCTCGAGAACCTGCAGCTTGCCAAGCGCGGTGCCAAAGTGCCTTACGTGGATCATCTTCATGTGTGCGCAGAATGGATTTGCTTGTCTGTTCTGTGGTTGAAAACAAAAGAGGTTAAAGACTGTCTCGGGTCACCTAGCTGCTGAGAGGCACAGAATTGAATCCCAGATTGTATACTTAATGTCTTTGCCCACAGGGCCTTTCAGGTGTCAGTAGGGTATCGACAGAATGTCCTCCTGGTAGCAGAAGGAGGGCATGTGAAGTACTAGTGGACATGGGGCCCAGAGCAGTGTTCAGCCAGCTGGCCTATGTGAGCAACCACTGGCAGGAGAACCAGGAATGTCTATGCCAAGCTGCTGTCTGCCGTTCTGTTGTGGGGATCTAGCCACACATTCTTGTCCTTTTTTTTTTTTTTTTTAATTTTTATGTCTATGTGTGAGGTTTTGCTTGTACCACGTGTGTACAGTGCCTTCAGAAGCCAAAAGAGGGTGCTGGATCCCCTGGGGCTGGATTTATAGATTGGGTAGGTGCTGGGAACTGAACCTGGGTCCTCTGCAAGAATAGCCAGTGTTCTTAACCGCTGAGCCATCTGCCCAGCCTTTAGCCAGACATTTTGTAGAGCCACTAGACATTAGATGTACGACCAAACTGCTTCCATCCACGTTCTGCCACCTCTGAGTTGTCTGACCTTCAGCAAGGTAGTTTACCTTTCTGTGTTCACTGCTAGACAAATGGTTGATGACCGTGCATATCTCACAGAAGTGTGGTGAGGATAGAAGGGTCTGTTGCTGGTCATATTCTAGGCCTAGCGTTTGGCATATGGCATACATGCCATAAATAGATCACAATACTAATAGCGTTGTCATAAGCAAGAAGCAGCTGCTGGTGGGCTGCGGTGTCACGGTGCTCGAAGTGACCGCTACAGCCTGTTGTCTCCGTGGCACCATGCAGCCCTGGGTATCTTGTACCGGAGGTTATGGTGATCCTGTGTGAATGAGATTGATTTCGTTGTTAGCAAATATTGCTGGGGAGCTTGCCGGGTGCCTGGCCATGAATGTTTTGGATGTGGGAGATACTGTACATCCTTTCCTTGTCCAATGAATGTACCTTTCCCTGTCCAGGTGAGACTTGACTTCTTGGGAGGAGTGCGTGTTGGGTAGTAAGCAAGCTAAATGTAATTATCATACAGTGTCTCAGCAAGCGTTAGAGACACGGGCTGGGGATATAGCTCGCTTGGTGAGGTGCTTGCTTAGCATGCATAACACATCCAGCACTGCATGGAACTGAACATGGTGACACATGCCTGTCATCCTAGTGCTCAGGAGATTGGGTGAGGGGGAAGAGCACAAGTTTATGATTCTGAAGAGATGGCTCAGCAGTCATGAGCACTGGCTGCTCTTGCAGAGGACCTGAGTTCAATTCCCAGCACTCACATGGCAACTCTCAATGTCTATAATGTCCATTCCAGGGTGTCTGAAGCCCACTTCTGGCCTCTGCAGGCGCCAGGCATGCATGTGGCACACAGTCATACAAAACTCCCACACACATAAAATAAAAGAAATTCAAGGACGTTGAAGGTCATCCTCAGCTACATTGTAAGTTTGAGGACAGCTTGGGCTGCTTGAGACCTGGAAGGAAGGGAGGGAGGGAGGGAGGGAGGGAGGGAGAGAGGGAGGGAGGGAGAGAGGGAGGGAGGGAGGAAGGAAGGATGGACTACAGAGAGAAATAGAATAGGAAGGAGGCATGAGGTGGAAGTGGAAGTTTTAGTATTTTGTGGAGTGGTCTGAGTGACTTAGCAAGTGGTCTTGCTGAAGTTGGTGAGGTAATGGGCCATGTCCCCTGCAGGGGAACATCGCTCAGACAGAGAGAAGGGCCCGAACAAAGGCCCGGAGGCAGGAGGATGGACAGAATAGTCAGAAGTCAGAGAAACGATGACAAGAAGCTGGACTGTGTAGATCCTTTCCTACCAACACTGAGGGCCACTGTGGCCCTGGCTAGACTCAGCTCTGCAGGGGTCATGCAGGGGTCAAAGGAGGCTATAGGAGGGAGGAAGGGAGTTCTGTAGAAGTCCAGACAGAGGAGACAGCAGCAGAGACAAAGGCGGTGAGAGACACTGTACTCCAAACCTGTATGACCTCTGTTGCGTTTGTGTGTGCACATGTGTGTGCACACATGTGGAGCTCAGAGAACAGGCTCTGGAGCTGGATCTCTCCTTCCACCCTGCAGTTCCTGTGGAGTGAACTCAGGTCATCAGGCTTGATGGCAGATACCTGGGCCAGCCCCCAAATAGGATTTGAAGGCGGACACTGGTATTTGCCAACAGATCTGACTGTGTCTGTCGTGTTTCCTGGGACTTGTGGAGACAGCACTTGAAGCAAGTTAAGAGTCGTGGTGGTCCATGCCTGAAATCCCAGTGCCAGGGAGGACAAGGCTGGTCCATACCAGCCTGGGCTACATAGAGATGCCTTGTTTCAAAAACAAAAAAGCACAAACCTGAAGGGAAGGGGGAAAGGGGAGGGGAGGGAGGCGAGGGGGGGGGGAAGGGGGTTTAGATCTGTGGTTAATAAACAGGTTGGATCTGGATGTGAACCAGTTAGCATTCAACTGATGTGATCAGAGGATCAGAGTATGAGTTAATTGGGAAAGTCCAAACTGGAAATACCGGCTTGGCTGCACAGATGGCAACTGCCTGGTCAGTGCTGAGCAGCTGCTATGCCGGAGGTGGGGGCTGGGCTGGGGGACTTGATTTATGATCTTTGCCAATATCTGTGTTCTAGATGTCACAGTATCAAGAGCATATATGACAACAAAAAGTGATCCCGCGATCAGGAAACGATAAATTCTGAGTGTGTATTGACCTTTGCTCTTAATGGAATTTGGTTAGTTGTTCATTTATGTAACTTTGCTTTAACTGTGTTTAACAACCAGCTGGGATAAAACCCGGAAATTTTGCAATCAAACATTGCAAAAAGGTACAAAGGGGCTTTGAGCACTCCTCAGCGCTTGGAGCTACAGAGGAGGCCAGGGAAAGGGCTCTTTGAACTTAGAGGATAGCCTCATCTGGAAGCACTGGTCCCCAGATTGTCCTTGTGGGGGGCCAAATGCAGATATTAGTTGATTGACACCAGGTTGTGTTCTTTGCCTGCACTGGTAAGTTTGGCATCGGAGCCCCAGAACTGGGAGAGGGGGGAGAAACAACACTTGGCTGATAAGGATGATTTTATAAATGTTCTTTCATCTGAGTTCTTGTTCCTTTCCCAATCCTTTCAAAATTAGTATTTATTTTTATTTTATGTGCATTGGTGTTTTGCCTGCATATGTGTCTGTGTGAGGGTGTTGGATCCCCTGGAAATGGAGTTACAAACAGTTGTGACCTGCCATGTGGGTGCTGGGAATTGAACTCCAGGCGCTCCGGAAGAGCATCTGTCTCTCCAGCCCCCCAAATTCTTTTTAAAAGTCCAGATTCTGAGGCTGTGCTTAGAGACACCCCTCTTTTAGCCCCACCTATAGAAAGCAGCTTTGTCAATAATATCTGAGGGGGGTTGGGGGGAAGGGGATGTAGGTAATGGCCCCTGATCTCTCACAGGTCATCCTCCCACCCTTGTCTTGTCATAAAGGCTGGGCAGGGACAGCTTTGGGGTAGCTGTCCATGTGCCCCTTTCCTGTGTGGGTGATAGGAAAATAGAGCTGGACTCTGCCCCTGCTCACCATGGCTGGCCAAGTCTGTCTTTTCCATTCTGGAATGTTCTCAGGGCCTTTGTCTAATGGATGAGTCTCTTCCTGGATTACCTGTCGTAGGTGGTATTGGGGAGCCAAGGGTATTGGAATAAGATGCTTGTGTGCATGCACGCCCAGTCCTCATTCTAACATGAGCCTGTCAGAGTAATGCATTGTCACCTAGAGGAAGGCCACCTGCCTTCCTGTTTGCTCACTCCCACCTCCTCATTTTATCTCCTGTGCCTGCATGTCTATATGTCCACCATATACATGCTTAGTGTAGGATCCCTGGAACTGGAGTTATGGATGGTTGTGAGCCACCATGTGGGTGCTGGGACTGGGTCCTCTGCAAGAAGAACGCATACTCTAAACTGCTGAGTCTTCCACGCTCTTCTGTTGGTGTGGTTGTTGTTGTTGTTTTGTTTTTTGAGAGAGGATTTCTTTGTGTATCCCTGGATGTCCTGGTCTCACTCTGGAGACCAGGGTGTAGACTTGTCTCTACATTTCTTGGCCCTGTCTGTCCCCTCTAGCACTTCTGTGCTTATATAAATAGGTGGTGGCATCTCCTTGATAGTAGGGTGGGGACTTGCCTTGAAATGTGTGGGACTAAGGGCCAGAAGATAACCCGGGCACACTTAGTCCATTACCCAGGCGAGGAAGAGAGGCCTTGGCAGGTTGAATGCCTTGTTCAGGGCTGTGTGGTTGTTTAGGATGAGAGCAAGAAGGTGGCTACGAATGACATTTCCCCTGTCCATGTTGATGTCTGTCCTCTCTCTCCTCCAGCCCCTCAGCCCGTTAGTCATGGCTTCCTGACTGATTGCTTAATTAGACAAAGAAGAAAGCAAGGGAGAAGAAAATTCCTAAGTGGGCATTTGGTTTCCTGCTTCTTGACCAGCGTCCGCCTGTCGTGTGTGCAGCTCTGGTAGGTGTATTTCCTAGCCCCTTCCTCTCAGTCAGTGTAGGGCCCAGAGGGAGAGGGCGGGAGTCAAACCACTCTGACCACAGCTTCTGCAGCGAGAGGTAGTACATACAGTCTGTGGGGAGGAGAGCCAGGGGAGCCCCCAGGTTTCGCTGTCCACATCTTGGGAGGCCGAGACAGCTTGTGAAATTGGTGACAGACTTTGTTCTCCAGGGTGCTCCAGGACAGGGTTGGCTCTGTAGCCCAGAGGTAAGGGGAATGGCCCAGGTTTCCTCAGAGCAATGGCGTTGTGCCATCCTAAGTCAGGCTTTATGTTTAATTTGCTTCCTCACTTCCTTGCTTGCTTTCTTCCTTTTCTTCCTGCTTGCTTGTTTGCTTGCTTGTTTTTCTTTCTTTTCTTCCTTCCTTCCTGACTTCTTTCTTTCTTTCTTTCTTTCTTTCTTTCTTTCTTTCTTTCTTTTTCTTTCTTTTTCTTTATTCCAAGACAGATTTTCAGACTACTTGTGTTATAGGCTGGCTTGGATTTCTGAGCTCCCTGACTTCACCCCCCAGGTGCCGGCTTACCAGGCATGCATCGTGCATCACAACGCCTGGACTGTTTAAGTCATCTAATTAGTTAACATTTGTCTAGCGTTCATTTTTAAAACTTCTTATTTTATTTAGTGCGTGTTACACGTGTGCACACCGTTTACTTACCAAGGCATGTCGGAGGACAGACCCAGGGAGTCGGTCGGGTTTCTCCTTTGGTCATGTCAGCTCAGGGAGTGGACTTGGGTCAGCATGCTTCTTGGTTACTGAGTACCTTTATCCACTGAACCATTTCATTCACCTGGGGGAGGTGAGGAGAAGTGGAGAGGGAGGAGAGAGGGAGGGTAGGACGAGAGAGAAGGAGGGTAGAGAGAGAATGTGGCGAGAAGGAGGGAGGAGGAAGAGGGGGTGGGAAGGGGAGTGCATTTTCTTGTTCATTTTTTGGTTTTGGGAGCCAGAGTCTTACTGTGTAGCCCTGGCTAGGCCTGAACTTTCAGTAACCCCCCTGCCTGCTGGGCTGACAGGCATTTACTGTCATATGTGGTTGTGTAGGGTTTGTTTTGTTTGCTCTGGCTTGGGTCACACACCTCATCTGTTACTCTTTGCAGCCCTTCCCTCCTCATGGCTATTCTAAAGTCGCACTAGAGCTTGGCTGGGGCCTCGTTCTTGTTAGGTAAACACTCCGCTGGGGTTGGAATCCTCAGCCCTTCTCTCCCTCCTCATTTAGCATCTCTTTGAATTATCCAGACTGACCGCCTTTGGTGGCTCAAGCTGGCCTCGAGCTTTTGACCCTCATGCCTCAACCTCCCAAGGGCTAGGATCACAGGCACACACCACCATGCTTGGCGACAGCCATGTTTTGTAAATTGTGTCATTTCCTGTACTAGGAGTGCTGAGCCCAGTGCTTGGGACAAGGGTTAGCCTGGTAACTTGGGCACTATGACTTCATGATTGACTCCTGGTCATCTCCTCAGCTGTATTATGAGAATCGTGTCAGAACCAGTGGGGTGAGAAGTACAGCTTCATCCCCCAGGTCATGCCCACTGTCATAGTCAGCGCAGGACTTCTCATCCGAAGCCATTCTTGATAAGGAGGTGGGTGAACTAAAGCGTCTAAGGACCGGCTCAAGCAGGACTGTACTGTCTCAGCGATGAGCGTGGAAGGCTGGGCGTGTGCTTTTTTGCTTTTTCCTTTAGTGAGTGTGGGTGTTTCCTGTGAACTGTGTGCATGCTTGGTGTCTGTGGAGGCCAGAAGAAGGCATCAGATCCACCCCACCTCCAGGACTGGAGTTACAAACAGTTGTGAACTGCCACGTGGGTGCTGGGAATCTAACTCTGGGAGCAACTAGGATGTTTAGCCACTGAGCCGTCTGCAGCCCCAGGCATGTCTGCTTTGACGCTGACGTCCTCTGTGCTCAGTGTTCTGGAACCTTGCCCCTCAAAGTATGCTCCTGGGACCCAGGCATCATCAGCTCCTTAGGCCTCTCGCTCATCTTCTCCTTCAGAATCTGCCTTTTAAATAGTTCCCCGGGAAATTCAAGCACACGGTACAGTTTGAGCTACACCGTTAGGGTTAAAAAACATGCTCGTCCTGAGAACAAGTGGCGTGTATACCACCCATGCCGATCTCAGAAAGAGTGTTTACGCAGGTGTTTAGTAATCACACTGTTGAAATACCAAGAAGTGTTGCTGCTTCAGGAGTTCTGGGAATGCGAGAGAGAAGACTGGTTCACTTGGGCACTGGGTCCAGAACACACACGCTGTCCTAGGAAAACAATATTAAGCAGAGGGCCAGAAGGCAGTGTGGGCCGGGTGCCACCCATCCTCCTTGTCCTCAGAGAGGTGGCCTTGCCCCCCCCCCACCTGACAGGGCTCCCTAACTTCCCCCTGTACCAGCACATCCCGAGCCCTGGCTCCCAGGACGGATCAGGAGTTCGGAATGCTTTTTGCCAGCTGGCGCCACCTCCTTCTCCAGGCTGTTCTCTGGGCTTCAGATTTCTCCCGCACTGACCTTGCAGCTTCTCCTTCCCCCGGGGCAGAGGCTGCTGCCAGCTGAGAAAGAAAGGCTCGGGTGCCAAGGACAGGAATTGAGAAGCAGAGGAAAGCGTGATGCTCTGATCCTGTCTGTGTGCTTGGGCATAGGTATAGATGCAGGGACCGCAGGTAAGGAAGGCTGGGCCCTCTCAGGTCCTTTGGATGGATGGACCATTCATCTTGTGGAGGTGCCACAGACACTATTATTGGGCCTTTGTCCTACTTGGGTGTCACTAGAGCCATCTTGGGGAGGGGTCCCCAGAGAGATGAGGAAGAAAGGCTAAGACCAGGAAAAAGCAGGTGCATGGCTCATACCTGTAATCCCAGCACTTCAGAGGCTGAGGCAGGAGGATTGCCATGAGTGTGAGGCCAGTCCTGGGCTACAGAGTAAGACCCTGTTTCATACACTCATAACAACAGCAATCAATAGAGGCCAAGTGAATCCCAATTGAAAAGTGCTGGTAGGCTGGCCAACGCTGTGGGGCCTACTGTATGTTCGCCCATCTCTCTGGACCCCAGTTTCCCATCTGTTCATGCTGTCTGGTTTACGAAGGGTGCTTACCGGGTTTTGTAGTTGCCCCTTCACCTTTCCACCTCCAGCCTGAACCCCATTTACCAACCTCCACTCTTCCCTTTCTTCTGCCTTTTCCCAAAGCCCAGGTTCAGTGGAGACCTGGAGGGCTGCGGTGATATAAACACAGCACTTGGCCCTGTGACTTCAGCCAGAACAGAAGGCAACACAGTAAATACTCAGGTGCTCCCGTAACTCGACCCAGGCCTCTTGCCTGGGAGGGCATGTTTGCCTAGGGAAGGCCAGTAAAGCTTGTCACTCTGTCACTATGGAAGCTTCATTCCACAGCACCTCAGCCTGTGCAAAGGGGACTGTAGTTAAGCTGGCCTGAGTGGGTCTTCGGGTGACATCAGACTGAGCATTTGGTTTTGTGATTGGCACATAGAATTATTATTTTTATGCCCTGCTATCAGCTGTTCTATAAACAGTAGCTAAAAGGCAGCAGCAGCTGCCCTAAGCATCGTATACACATGAAGTTAATTTATTCTTGTAACAAGCCTGGGAGAGAGGTACCGCGACAGCACCCACTTGATAGGAAACTGGGTTAAATAATTGTTGGGTTGTTAAGAAACTGATCTGGGATTCACACTCATGCACAAGGCTACATAGTCTTTTGTTTGTTTGTTTGTTGTTTATGTGTGTGGGGGTTTCAGATAGAGTTTCTTTCTGGCTGTCCTGTAGCTCCTGTTCCGTAGACCAAGCTGGACTCGAACTCAGAGACCTGCCTACCTCTGCCTCTGGAATGTTGGGATCAAAGGCATGCCCCACACACTGGACTTGTTTCTTGTTTTAAAAGGATTTATTTATTTTTATTTTATGATTTTTCTTTTTGCATGTATGTATTTTTCCCTTAGAGGGCAGAAGAGGCCATCAGATCCACTGGAACCAAAGTTACAGATGGTTGTGAGCCACTGTGTGGGTGATGGGGCCATGTAAAAGACCTTTCTGCCCCACGCTTGGGGGCCAAACTGTTAAAGCCCCGAGCTGCCCCACCTTAGGGGACAAACTGTAAAAACCTTGAGCTGTAAACTGTAAAAGCCCCGAGCTAACTGTAACGGACCACTCTTACCCACGTTTGGGGGCCAAACTATAGCGGCCCGCTCTGTTCCACAGGTCCGGGTTTAGCAAGAGAGAGAGTGGGGGGAAGAAGGGGAAGAGCCGCGAAGAATAGAGACAAGCCAGAGGATCTGTAGTCAAGTCTTCTTTACTGTCTCCACCATACACACACCACTACACCTACTACTACTACACCACCTTTCCCTTTCTCTCTCTCTCTCTCTCTCTCTCTCTCTCTCTCTCTCTCTCTCACACACACACACACACACACACACACACACACACACACACACACTACAACAAGGAAATCCTGGGTATTTATAGGCTTTTGCCACGTGCCTTGTAGGCGCGTAGATACCACGTGCCTTGCAGGTGTGGATATGACGTAAGCCTTACAGGCGTGGACAGCACGTGCACCTTACAGGCATGTATGGCGTAGATAGCACGTGGATAACACGTGTACCGCATGCCTTATAGACGTGGATACCATGTGCTCCTTGCAGCTGGGGGCACTAAACAGCAAAACAAGCTATGTGGGATATCAGAGTGTGCTTCAGCTGTTGTAGGCTGTTGAAAACCAAGTCTCATGTCAGGGTATATGGCTCAAGATGGCTGCAAAGCTGATAGCTGCTTTCTAGCCGCTTTCTGCTTAAAGTTGGCTCCCAACAGGGCCAGAACCTGGATCCTCTAGAAGAGCAGCCAGTGATTTAACTACTGAACCATCTCCCCAGACCCTGTTGTTTTATCAGACAAGGCTTTGCTATGTAGTCCTAACTGGCCTTAAATTCACTCTGTAGCCAGGCTGGCCTTGAACTTGTGCCTGTCCCTCTGCTTTAGCCTCCCAAGATTACTGTTGTGCACCACACAGCCTTTTTCCCTTACTGTGTTGGGAGTGGGACCAGTACCCTTATGCATACTGAACAGTTTCCTGCTGAGCCACATCCCAGCCCCAAAGTCTATTCTTTTCCTATTACGTTCATCTGTGTGTGCATGTGTGTGCATGTGCACACACGTATACATGGAGGAGGTCAGAGGACAGATTGCAGGGTTCCAGGAATCCCAAGAATACTCAGATCATTGGGTTGGGACCGGTGTGCTTTCATACTGAACCATCTTTCTGGCCTCCACAATCTGGTCCCAGAGTCACTATTAGTTGTGACTCTTGCATGATGCCCAGCAGACATGGGAAAAAAGCTGAGTGGTGGGTGAGAAAGGACGGTCATGTCCTCTCACAGTCCAGCCATTGGCCGGAAGGGTACCTGGTACTATTCCTGGCCATAGGGTTATCCTCCTGTCCAATTAGCCTGCACTCATGGCTGAGACTAACTGTGGTTGTGGAGTGGATGACTCCTCTCTCATCACCATGGACCTCTCTGGTGATTCATGCCATTCTCCGATCCTCCGAGCAGCAAAACGTGCTGGTTCCACTCAGTGGCCTAGGACTTTCCTGAACACAATTCCTGCTTGCAGAGCAAGCTCCCTACATACTTTTGGCACGGAAGGCAGACTGCTCAGGGGGGAGGGGAATGCCGGCAGGCTATAACATTTCCCTGAGAAACAGGTGGCCATTTCTCGCCAGGCAGGAAATGTTTGATGTCCTAACTGTGTTCCTTCTACATCATAACCTCTTGAACCATGTCTGATTCTTCCTTGTTCCTTGTCTGCTCTTCCCAGGCACACAGGCATTTGGAAGATGCTCGTAGCAGCAATGTGCTTGGCCCTTTTGGGCTGCCTGCAGGCACAGGAATTCAAGGGACATGTTTCCATCATCCTGCTGGGAGCAACCGGGGACCTAGCTAAAAAGTACCTGTGGCAGGGCCTATTTCAGCTATACCTGGATGAGGCTGGGAAGGGCCACAGTTTCAGCTTCCATGGAGCCGCCTTGACAGCCCCCCAGCAAGGCCAGAAGCTCATGGACAAGGCTTTGGAGTCCCTCTCCTGCCCCAAGGACTTGGTACCCAGTCAATGTGATGAACTCAAGAGTCAGTTTCTACAGCTGAGCCAGTACCGCCAACTGAAGACAGTGGAGGACTATCAGACTCTGAACAAGGACATTGAGACCCAAGCCCAGCAGGATGGGCTCTGGGAGGCAGGCAGGATCTTCTACTTCTCGGTGCCACCCTTCGCCTACGCAGACATTGCCCGTAACATCAACAGCAGCTGCCGCCCACACCCAGGAGCCTGGCTACGAGTTGTTCTTGAAAAACCCTTTGGCCATGACCACCTCTCAGCCCAGCAGCTGGCTTCAGAACTTGGAAGTTTTTTCCAGGAAGAGGAGATGTACCGTGTAGATCATTACCTGGGCAAGCAGGTAAGCTGCAGCTTGGAGCCTGATGTGGCTGTGCTAGGTGGTGTATCATGGATCTGTCATTAGGAACCCACTGCCAAATGTAGAACTGAGCTAAAGAGTGTTAGGAACCCTCAGCCTCGTGGTCTTCCTGAAGGAAAACAGAAAAGATGGAAGTTGGAGAGACTGGTGGACTAGCAGGCAGAAAGGACCAGTCGCTGTATCCTAGTCTGGGCTTCCCAGTGAGGGTATGCATTCCAGTTTCCCCATGGTGACCTGCCCTCTCCACAGAAGTGGTCCAGGGACTCTGATGTCTGGATCTGGCTTTCATTTGGGAATGTTGTGGGAATTGGATTTAGCTTTTTAAATCCCTCACCCGTCTCCCCTTTTAAAATAAAAATATTTTTTTATATTGAATTCTGTCTTGAGGCAAAAGGCTGGTAACAGTTTAGAAGTGAATAAAGGAAGCAGTGTTCCACAAAGCCTAGGAAACAGGAGCTTGGGGCAGTCTGGAAGATACAGGCCTCAGGGCTGTGCTCTCTGGGCTCATCATGGCCAATGTCTACAACAGAGCATACACTGTACCTTGGTACCCAGACTGCTGAGCTGGGCCTCGTACTGGTCAGGGAGTTGACTACGTGGACAGGTGTTTGGCTTTCCATCCAGCCCTTTGCATTTGTCATGGTTAGAGTCTCAAGACCAGGACCAGCCTTGTTAAGGTTTATTGACCTGGAAACAAAAAGGAATAACATTAAATGTATACACTTTGAAGTTTTTCATGTTACAATTTTGTCACTAAATTATCTTATTGAAAGTCGATAGTCTTAAATGAGGGATTTTTTTTTCTTTTTTTTCATTGTACTGCAGATTGAACCTAGGGTCTCACCCATGTGAGGCAAGCACCCCACACTGAGCTATAGCCACAAGAAAACAGTCGATTTAAAACACGTTTCTTTCTTGGCCAGAAACTGTTTAGGTCATTTTGTCTAGAGTATCTCCGCTGAATTGTGAGACTTGAGGTCTAGGAGCCATAGTCTACAGAGTGTTTCCCCCTTTAAGTGGAGAGGTCTGAAGCTCGAGGGCTCTTCCTTTACCCAAAACAACCTGGGATGACCAGTCTTTCTCCCTGACAGGCAGTGGCTCAGATCCTGCCCTTCCGGGATCAGAACCGCAAGGCCTTGGATGGCCTCTGGAACAGGCACCATGTGGAGCGGGTGGAAATCATCTTGAAGGAGACCATCGATGCGGGAGGTGCGTGAGAGTTCTGGCACTCCTTAGCCTTGCCTGCCTGGTGTCTGGTAGCACTCCAGGCGCTGCAGTCTGGAGTATCAGCCAGGCCTTTGCACCACATCCAGTTCAGCTTGGAGGGAGGGTTTCTGTTAGTATGTAACCTCCTTCCAGATCTCCCTCCCGGGTGATGCACTTTTTACTGGGCCAACCCGCAGGGTGCCTAGCGGCAAAGCCCAAGTTGTCATTGATACCCCAGGGGGGCATCTGGTCCAGTGACATTCACCTGGTAGAGACATTTGAAACATCTGACACGTTGTGTTGGCGGTTACCCCAGGCATGTTTTAGTGTATGTGACACGTTTCTATATATGTGTGTGTGTGTGTACTTTTAAGACAGGGTCTCATAAGCCAGGCTGGACTCAAAATCACTCATAGCCAAGGATAACCTTGAACTTCTGATCCTCCTGCCTCTACATCCCTAGTACTGAAACTCTGGTGAGTGCTACCACGCCCAGCTAATGTGGGTCTTATGCTAGTGTAATAATGGTGACCATTGCAGCTTTGTGCTTACGTGGGTGATGTTGCTACATGGGAAATGGCAGCTCTCCTATGCTCTCCTGTCTCTCAGGTGATCTTTAGCAAGTTTGCTTATTCTGGGAGGCCTTCATGGGCCACTCCCTCCTGAAGCCAGACTTCCCTTGCTCTCTGTGGAGCTGTTCCTGGTTTGTGATGGCTTCTTTTTCTCTCTTTCTTCTGTACCAAGAGGGCGCCTGTCTTACAAAGTACCGTACAAATGGTATCAGTCCAGGGTCGGGAGGCAGAGTATTGGGCCTCTAGCTTGGTATCTTCAGTGTGTCACTTTTCCATCTCAGGCAGGAGTAGGTTTTTCAGATGATGACAGATACGGTTCCTCTGAGCTCTGGCATTCTGCAGTGTTAATTCAAAATGTTTAGAAGTGTGTGTGTGTGTGTGTGTGTGTGTGTGTGTGTGCGTGCGCGCGCACTCGTGCACCTGTGTCATGTGATCTTATGGAGGTTAGAGGACATCTTTGGAGTTAATTCTTTCCTACCATGTGGCTCCTGGGTATTGAACTCAGATCATTACTCAGGCTTGGTGGCAACACATTTACTCACCAAGTCATGTTTCTGGTCCTGTTATTATAGTTAAAACTATTTTTAAAATTTATTTCATTGTTTTATGTGTATTCATATTTTGCCTGAATGTATATGTGTACCAGGCACACACCTAGTGACCCGGGAGGTCAGAAGAGAACACTGGGTCTCCTGGGACTGGAGTTGCAGACAGTTGTGAGTCACCCTGTGGGTGCTGGGAATGGGATGCAGACGCTCTGCGAGGGCAGTAAGTGCTTTAACCCCTGAGCCGTCTCCCAGGCCCCTGTTATTACAATTTTGATCGCCACATTTACAACATTGGCTCTTTCACCATCACCATCATTATATAGTAATGATTTAAGAAGCTAACTGTCACTGTGTCCCCAGTAGGCAAATTAGGTGGGGACAATTACTGACCTTCTCTAAAAGAATCAGAGTGGTGCTGTGTCCAAGGGTCCTTGGCTGGAGTGAAGGAGACTGCTCCTAGGTCAGCAGTGTGGCCTTACCTCTCACGATTGGCACCACTGCCCAGTGCCACTGCACCCCCCAGATGTGCGCCTGCTTTCTGCAGCTGCAGGAATCCCCAGAGGCCACCTCCTTTCTACCCCATAGCGTGACCTGGCTAGAACAGATCTCTCCAGGCTTCTGGACCAATGGTTGATGTCTGTCTGTCCTTTCTCTCCTTCACCTGTACTTCCTGCTTTGTCTTTCTTCCCTACCCCCACCCCTGAGACTCTGGCATGTCTCCTTTCTCTTGGTGTGTGTACTTAGCACTGAAGCTCTGGGCAGGGTCGGGGTGAGAAGCTCCAGTATAGAGACCACAGGCAAACTGTGGGAAGCAGGTGTGGAGTGAGGGACAGGAGGCTAGGCAGGGTTTGACAGGCATCTCTCCATCAGGAGGGACTGATCTCTGCCCCCCAGGATCCACGGTCTCCCCTTCTCATGGGTCTCAGGAAGTCTTCCGAATCCCTTCAGGTGCCTGATGTCCAAGGAGAGTGTGTGCTGGACCTTGTTCTTGCTTCCTCTGCAGAGCTGAGCTGCAGATCTGGCACTGAGAACTTGGATCCGATGGGTGGTACAGCGGTCACTCCTGAGCCAACCAATGGTGGTGTCTACACTTCTTTCTGCTGTCCAGACTTAGTCTGTTCCTGCCAAGGCAGGGAGACAGTGTCTTGCTCCCTCTCCCTGGGGTTCTTCCCTGTGCTCACTACGGCGGGGTATGAAAGAGTCCCACACGTGTCCCACACGTGTGCAGGTGTGTCTGTGGTCCTCTCACCTCTACTCTGCCCATCTCCTGCCATGCCCTTCATGCATCATGCATTGCACAGCCTCCGTGGATTCTTTGCAGTTTCCATGGAGACTGGGCCCAGGCAGACTACAGCATTACAAAGGTGCCTTTGGAGGTTACAGAGTGGAAGCTGGTGGACAGATAGACAGACAGGTGGACAACTGGGCAGGTGGACTTGGTGAGGCCAGTCTGTAGCAGCGAGGGCATGGGTCTGACCCATGCTGCTACCAGGGTGGCTGTGCCCAGAGACAGGTCAGGGGCTGGCTATATGGCTCATGTAGTAAGTGGTTTGACTGCTCCTGTGCCTCCAGCATGGTACTCTTCCACACAGTGGGAGGGGAGGGCAGGCAGCCAGGTCGTGTGTGTGTGTGTGTGTGTGTGTGTGTGTGTGTGTGTGTGTGTCCATCCCATCTAGTGTGAGATGGGGACAGCTGTGAGGGGCTGATCCATCTGGGCTTTCTTTCATTTAAAATTGTTTCATTTTGTTTTGTTTGAGACAGTGTCTCACAGTGTAGCCTAGGCTGGTCTTCATCTTGCAATATAGCTCAGGCTGGCCTTGAACTCACAGAAATCCTCATGCCCTGATCCCAGACTCTCAAGTATTGGGGGTCACAGACACAAACTACCACCAATGACTCCCTTTTTCTAACACTTGTTCTGTTGCTGCTGCCCAGAAGGACTACTGCTGGCTGGGTTTGGGTCCCTCAGAGCTAGGCATAGGTCCAGAGCAGTCACTAGTGGGAAACTGTGCTACCAGACCCTCAGCCCAGTAGGGGGGCCTCTGTCTTGGGACATGTTGGCAATAGATTGAGTGCTGGGAAGGCAAGTCTTGATGACACCCTGAGGAGTACAGACAGAGGCTCCAGGCCCAGTCCTCTCCTTACCTCACAAAACTCTAGTTCTGCCCAAGGGCCAACATCTGGGTGACGATGGGTGAGGGCCACTCCTGTTGGCCTCAGCTTGGGCGGAATGTTTCCAAGACTGAATTCTGAGTCTTGAAGTCTGGATTTTAAGGGGGAAGACCAAGGTCACAAGCCATTTCCTGTCCCTCTCCTCCAACCCCAACTCATTCACGCTCTACTCCTACCTAGGGGTAGATGCTGGGGTGTCTAAACTGTACCCTGCCTTCTGGAGAGGCAGGGGTGCTATCCAAGCCTGTCATTCCCTGCCCCTGCTTTGTGGTAGACATGCGAAGGGATTTCTGAACTGCAAGGTCCTTGGCTCTTTCTCTCCCACCCCCATCACCTGGGTGGCAGGCAGCAGTTTCTCCAGCTCCCTCCCCTCCACGGCTTCTGCCGCAGCCTTTGGCTCAGTGGAGCTTACTGCAGAGGCTGCTGCAGAGGCTGGGGGCACACTGGAGGAGGAAGGAAGAAGCCATTCTTCAGGCCAACAACACCCCCTGCAGTGTCTGACCTGGGTTCTCCCCACAGGAGACCCGAGGTCCCTCAGTGGGGTCTTCAGATGCAGCAGCTAAGAAAGTGACCTTGGCTGTATCACCTGGTGCGTTAAAGCAATGAGTTCAAATGGCTGCCCACACAGAGGAATCGGGTCTTTCATAACAGAGGTTCAATAGTCTATGTTCTGGGGTTTGAACCCCCAAGCTCTTATCCCTTGCATCCCTCAGCTTCTCCATGCCCAGGCACTCCGAGGTTGGCCTCCCTCACTACCTTGTGCTCAGGGCACTCTCTACTGACTCAGTTTCCCTCTATTTAGAAACTGGGAGTAGGGGAGGGGGCATTCCCCGAGGCTGCCCCTGCTGGGGAGTATCGCTGTCCAGGCACCAGGGAATGGCATGTGATACATGTTCACCCCTGGGGGTTAGGATGGCTGCCCAGTGCTTCTAACCAAGAGACCCAAACAGCCCCGGTTCTCCCAGGTAACAGCAGCTGTTCTGCCTTCCTTCTGCCCATGTGACAGAAGGTGCTGGGCACTTGCTCAGCAGAGTCCCTTCCAGGCCATCTGCTGTGCTGTCTGCAGGTTGAGCTGGGGCAGCTGCAGCTTCGTGTGCCCAGAGCCCAGGAGAGAGTGGGGGGCGGGGAGGAGACACACACACACACACACACACACACACACACACACACACACACACACAGAGAGAGAGAAAACAGTCAACATCTCTCCTCAGTTCTCACCTTCCTTATTTTTAGTGATCCCAGAAGACATTGGTAGGAACTGCAGCTAACTTTTGGTTGGTTTTTTTCCTTTTGTTTTGTTAAAATATCTATTTTTTTTCTGGGGAACCCAGCTGTCCCACAGCACAGAAGCATGGGAGGTGGTTACTGATTCAGTTCAGTAGTTGTGACCCTTGGTTCAGCTTGTAAAGTGTAAAAGCCGTCCTAGCTGTTCTCTGGGTGATTTTCTGTGTTAAATTAGATAATGTCCATGGTCGTACTCGACAAACAGAGATTCCCCCCAAGTTCATGAGGAGAGGATGATCTTAAAATGCCTGTTCCAACCAATGATGGCTTAGCGTGTGGTCTGTAATTGGTCTATAATATTCTTCCTGCTTTCTTAAATCTCCCATCCATATCTCCATGTATTGACAATCTGCATAATATATTTTTAACAGATCTATATTTTTGTTCAGTTCTATTTATATCACAGAATATGCAGTATAAATTCTATAACTAGGCATTTTGGCTGTTTCCAGTGTTTGCTATTTTAAGTAGTACTTTCTGAATTTTTTTTTCTTTTGAGATCAGAACTACCTTATGTAAAATTTATCATTTAAAGTTTGTGACTCGGTGTGTTGTAATGCTTTTGCAATATCGTGAAGCCAGTCTTTATTTCTAGAACATTCATGATCGTTAACTTTTCCCCTTCTTGTATATTTCTCCAGTGGAGTCACTGGGCCAAAGGGGACAAGCAATTCCAAGCCGTCTCTGCCCTGTAGATGAACAGGATAGCAGAGGGCAAAACCACTAGGAGTTGAGTTCACTGGGTCTTTCTTCTAGTTGACTAAACTGCTTGCACTTCCTCTTTTCTACACTCTGAATTTTAGCTTGTAACCTTTAACCTAGAAAAGGATGTGCAAAGCCAGTAGAGATCCCCTTTAGGAAAAACAGATCAGTTCCGACAGCTGACAGGTCTTGGACTAAGTGAGCACACTGAGTACCGGGAAAGCGTCAGCTCCTGGCTGTCCACTCTACCGCCCAATCTCTGATCCCGCCCACTCAGCTGCTCAGCCTCTGATCCCGCCCACTCTGCCGCTCCGCCTCTGACCCCGCCCACTCTGCCGCGCCGCCTCTGAGCCCTGAGCACAGCCTCTCTCCTTCACTTGTGGCCCAGGCTACAGCCCTGGTTCTTCATAGACCAGGTTGGGAGCGAAGCCCATAAATCCACGGGCTGTGCTAAATACAGGCACACTCCCAGAGCTTGAAATGGAGTAAAGGAAACACTCTTCTAGTCAGCAGGTAGTAACCCCCAGGCATGCAATCTCCCCAGAAAGAAGGAGTGGGTGGATAAAAATAGGAAGAGGGCCACTCAGGGATTTAGGAAATTAATGAATAGTAAGCAGATAGCGGGCTTTTAAGGACTCTGGTGCCCTCTCTCCATCAAAAATTCATCTGTTCTTCAAGCCATAATTGTCCTCTCTTTGCTTAAATCTGCTCTAACCCATTGATTTTTATCAAGTATGGGTTTTCACGTTTGAGCATCCCTGAAGCTGGGTTTGCTGTCCAGGGTACCAGGCTGAGCCAGCAGCCCGCTTCTTCCTGAAGTTATAATTAGCCATGTCCGAATTTCGGGCTTGGTAAAGCCGCATCCACGTCGCATTATCTTGTGCCTCCAGTGACCTTTTGGGGACTCACCGAGTGTCCCATGAGTAATCCTCCGAGTCAGAGATTTCAAATGGACACCATCAAGGTATCCTCGCAATTTCCTCATGAAATGTCAACTGCTGTTAAAAAGAAGTTTTTTTTTTTATTTTTTTATTTCATGTGTTGGGTGTCTTGCTTGAATGTATATCTGTGTACCACATGAGTGTCTGGTACCCATGGGGGTCAGAAGAAGGTGTCTCACCCCTCTGGACCTGGAGTTACAGATGGTTGTGAGTCACCATGTGGGTGTTGGGAACTGAACCCTGGTCCTCTCTGCAAGGGCCACAAATGCTGAGCCATCTCCATCTCCCCTACAAGTAGTGTGTGTGTGTGAGTGTGTGTGTGTATGATTTTTTTTCTGAGACAGTGTCTCACTATGTAGCTCTGGCTCTCCTGAAACTTTCTCTGTAGACCAGGCTGGCCTTGAACTTACAGAGATCTACCTGCCTCTGCCTCTCAAGTGCTGGGATTAAAGGCGTGCGCCACCATGCCTGGCTCTACTCCATTTTCAGTAGTTTTGCATGTGTGTTTGTATATGTGTGTGCAGTATCGGTGTGGTCAGATGAGGGCTCAGATCCCCTGGAGCTGGAGTTACGAGTAGTTGAGGGTGTGGGAACTGAACTCGGGTCTTCTGGAAAAGTGGCAAGTGCTCTTAACCACTGACCCATCTCTCCACCCCACACCCCCACTCCCGCTGCCTTTTAAAATTTCATTATTTCCAGATAGCCACCATGTCTGTCCATGGCAGGTTCTGAAGACTCAGGACGCCTGCTCAGAACAAACATTCCCAGCTTCACAAGTCTGATATGGGGTCGTTTATCTGTTTGGGATTAAATAGTAACTAGATTCCAGGTAAAATAATGCTTAGGGAACACATGAAAGGTAAATTAACTATGTAATAAGACTTACAAACAGTTTTTACTTAAATTTTTATTTTCCCCTCCTGGGAGTGAGCCCAGAGCCTCAAGCATGATAAATAAACATTCTCCCAGTGCCCCACCAGAGCTCTTACAAGTTCCGTTCTTCAAATACCCTCTAGTGCATTTATTTGTTTACTTATTTATTTACTTATTTATTTATTATGTGTATGTATGGGTGTGTGCATGCCAGGGCACACATGTGGAGGTCAGATGGTAACTTGTAGGAACCGGTTCCTCTTTCCATCTTATGGGACCTGTGTGTGTCTCCTTGGCCTCTATAATATTTCCTGTCCTCTGTTCCCAACTTTGAGTGTGCTTACTTCTGTTTGTATGTTTGTACACTTTTGTGTGCACGTGTGTGTACATACGTGTGCTTGTGGGGAGTCAGGTTTCTTCCTCAAGCACAGTCCATATTATTCTCCTGAGTTAGGGTTTCTCTCTCTGTATGGCTAGCCAGCTAGCTCTTCCTGGGGCTGGAGTGCTGTCCTCGGTGCTGGAGTTCCCGGCATGCACCGCCACAGCCAGCGTTTGACAGGGCTGGGGATCTGAACTTGCATGACCAGTGTGTTGCTGACTGAATCGTCTCCCTGGTCTCAGCTAGCTCTCGACTCTCTTTACTGTTATTATGTGTGTCCATCTCCTTAAACAACATGCTGTCAGATCCCAGTGAGGAGCCACACGCTGTATATCAGCTTTTTGTTGGCTTGGCTTTTTTGCGCTGCTGAGGTTGGAGTCCGGGACCACGTGGTGCCAGGCAGGGCTCTGCTGCCAAGCCCCACCCCAGCCTTCTTTTCACCTCTTTACCCTGCCTCCCTTTGCAAACTTCGGGTCTCTTTTCTATTCTGCCTCTCCCAGCTCCTCCTAATCTCATCTCTTCAGCCCCCATGTCCTCTCCAAGTAAGTTCCTATTTGATCAAAGCAATGTCGTCTCCCTGTGAGATGTGCCAGGATGTGTATGCATCCATTCCTTCTGCTGTCTATTGTGTCAAAGTGGCAATGTGTTAGGTAGCCCATACATAACAGCTTTGTCTCCATCATGGGCCTCAGGTGCAGGCATGAATGCAGCATGAAGTGGGCTGGAGAAGGCAGGCCTGCAGTATTGGAGGCCAGAGCTCCTAGGTTCTCGGGGTGCACAAGGATTATTTAGCTACACTGCAGCATGCATGGCAAAGCATTTAGTAAGTGACTGGTCTTCGTCCCATGCTGTCAGGTTTGCTGTGTGAGTGAGGTGGTGACTGGACTTGGTGTTTGCAAACTGGGACATTCAAGCCTGTGACGACGGGAAGGGTATACCTGAATCTTGTGCTTTGATGGTTGTATCTGTGTGGAAGTCAGGGAGAATCAGAGCTCACAAGCTTTAGTCCTGGCCCTGGTCACATGACTCCCTCCCAGTTAGAACAGAGGTAAGCAGATACTTGATATGTCAGACCTTCGTGGTTCTAGAGTGACATATGTCAGGTGCTTGGTGGTGCCCCAGGTTACAGGTGGCAAGCCTCACCATCACACTGGCCCACCTGCCAGCCAGCCATCTCCTCGCAACGTTCTAACACATGCATGGTTTCCTTGCAGCCATTGGCTTCCTGCCTGTCCTTCCATCTCTGACTGTTTTGATGACTGCACTGCTGCTCTAAGCCACCTTCAGAGTCTGCCTCTGCTCCCTCCTTTTCTTTCACCATTCTTTCCTTGTCCGTTGGCAAGTCCATTCAACTGAAAACTCCTCAGTCACTGCTCTAGTGGGAGCCTGACCATCTCTGCTGTCTCTTCCTGCCTCTACCGCCTCACCACACAGCAGGGTCCTGCTCTTGGTGTTGCTTGGGCCTGCTCCTCTGTGGACATCCAAGGTCTCCCCTCTAGTACCTCCTCTTGCTTCCCTGTCTAGCCCCAACAGGCCCTGTCTGTCCTATCCTGGATCTCTTCATCTGAAATGCCTTTGGTTTCAGAGGAGCCTCCCATGACCCTCTGACACATGTCACAGGTTTTCCTTTGTCTCATTTCCTCTTTCTCTCTTTCCCATTTTATTGTATCTCAGCTAAGTGTACTCTTGCACTGGGCCATAGGGTGGTGTTTTTAGCTCTGTTTAGTGGTAGGATGTACAAACCAGTCAGCGAAGTAGCCCTCATTAGGAGATGGTTGTCAGTGCCAGCACCCAGTCCTCTCCAGGCTGTCTCGCCTCTCATCTTGATCAGGTTGCTTCCCCTGCTGGCCAGTGCCCAGGACGGGAGGGCAGGGCAAGGAGGCTGGCCAAGATCCAGAGATGTTCCCACCCAGCCCTGAGACTAGAACCTTCTCAAGCACATTCCTGTGACGTCCGGAGGGATGGTCCCTTCTCTTAGAATAGTTGTTGATGGAGAGCGGTTGCCCCAACCGTCTCCTTTCCTGTGTCATGTTGTGGCTTGCTGTGCCACACCTTGTCATGGGTTCTTTGGATGGCGGAATGAGGATGCCAGGACAGTGATGGGGTAGTGTCTCACCAACCTCAGGGACCCTCTGACAGCCCCCCTGTCGCTCAGGTCGGGCCAGTTTCTATGAGGAGTATGGCGTCATCCGTGACACGCTGCAGAACCACCTGACTGAGATCCTCACGCTGGTGGCTATGGAGCTGCCCCACAACATCAGCAACTCAGCCGCCGTGCTCCAGCACAAGCTCCAGGCCTTCCAGGCCCTGCGGGGGCTGCAGAAGAGCAGCGCCATCCTGGGACAGTACCAGGCCTATAGTGGGCAGGTGCGCCAAGAGCTGCAGAAGCCAGACGGCTTCCAGAGCCTGACACCAACCTTCGCAGGTAGGCACCAGGGCTAGCGTCTGTGGGGCCACCGCCAGCTGGAGGCAGCTGTTTCACCAAGTGCCCTTTGCAGTGTGGTAGCTGGGACACCAAGAGGTCTTTTCAGTGCATGGTGGTCACCACCTCCTAGGCCTGATGCCAGCACAAAGCTGCAGGTCACTCACTTCAGCCTCTGTTCAGTCCCAGAAAATCTGTGGGTGCCACCTTTGTGGGCTGTGTTTATTGCTTCTATAATGAGGTGCAGAGTTCTACCCAGCCACAGCCAAGAAATGCTCTCGTGGACAGATACCACACTGGCCATCTGATACCTGCTAGAGCTACCTGGAAAGTCCCAGGAGTCTGGGGAGACCAGTTGGCTCTTAGCAGGCAGAGACCATAGCCATAAGACAGCCCCTGTTTTTAGAGCCCATTTGATGTGGCAGACAGTGTGTGTGCTTCACCTCAGTCTGCACACACCCACAAGGCAAGTGGTTATTGTCCTTGTACGTGAAGGCACAGAGGCAAGTGAAAAGGCTCAACTTTGTATGTAGTATGTCATGACTCCTATGACTGTGGCCTGCACACACGTGCACATGTTATTCCCACCCCACGGACTCTTGCATCTCTTCCCCACCCACCTGGCCCCCACTCACACTTGCCCTTGTTTTGGCATCCTGGGGAGTTCACACCAAGAGACCTGCTCTTCCTCAGGACAGGCCCTTACCCATCAAGGCCCAACACGCCTCCTACCCCTTCTGCCCAACCAGAGAACCTTCCAACCTCCCATGACAAGCACTGTGGTTAGACCGGGGAGACCTCAGAACACTGGTGTTCTGGTTGTAGAATTAGCCCCACAAGCAGTTTCCAGCCCTGCCTGAGAAGAGGCAGCGGGAGGCTGAAGGCAAAGCAAGACAGGCTCGGCAGGGGCGCCAGGTGATAGGTGGGCTGCAGAGCCCACTCTCAGACTGTGATGTCACTGTCTGCTCTTTCCCCACCTCAGGTGTCCTTGTTCATATCGACAACCTGCGCTGGGAGGGTGTCCCTTTCATCCTGATGTCTGGCAAGGCCTTGGATGAGAGAGTGGGCTATGTTCGGATCGTGTTTAAGAATCGGGCATACTGCACCCAGAGCGAGAGGCACTGGGTGCCGGAGCAGAGCCGGTGCCTGCCACAGCAGATCGTCTTCTACATTGGACACGGTGAGCTGGGCCACCCTGCTATCCTGGTCAGCCAGAACCTGTTCAAGCCCTCTCTACCCACTCAGAGCTGGAAGGAGGTGCAGGACCAGCCTGGGCTCCGCCTCTTTGGTCGTCCTCTGTCTGATTACTATGCCTTTAGACCTGTGCGGGAGCAAGATGCCTACTCCACCCTCCTGTCTCACATCTTCCACTGCCGGAAGGAGTCCTTCATCACCACAGAGAACCTCTTGGCCTCCTGGGTCTTCTGGACCCCGTTACTGGACAGCCTGGCCTTTGAAGTTCCACGCCCGTACCCAGGGGGAGCCGAGAATGGCCAGCTGCTAGACTTTGAGTTTAGCGGTGGTCAGCTGACCTTCTCCCAGCAGCAGCTAGAGGTGCTGATACCAGAGCTAGGGTCAGTCCCAAAGCCCAGTGACTTCCAGGTCCTCAGGGCCCAGTATAGAGAGAGCCCATTGATTACTGCCTGGCCAGAGGAGCTGATCTCTAAGCTGGCCAGTGACATTGAAGCCACTGCGGTACAGACAGTACGGCGCTTTGGCAAGTTCCACCTAGCTCTGTCAGGTGGTTCGAGCCCCATAGCTCTCTTTCAGCAGCTGGCTACGGGACATTATGGCTTCCCCTGGGCGCACACACACCTCTGGTTGGTTGATGAGCGCTGCGTCCCTCTCTCAGACCCAGACTCCAACTTCCAGGGCCTGCAGGCTCACCTGCTGCAGCACATCAGGGTACCCTACTACAACATCCACCCCATGCCGGTGCACCTGCACCAGCGGCTTTGTGCTGAGGAGGACCAGGGAGCTCAGACCTATGCCAGCGAGATCTCGGCCCTGGTGGCCAACAGCAGCTTCGACCTGGTGCTCCTGGGCATGGGTACCGATGGGCACACGGCCTCTCTGTTTCCACAGTCACCCACGGGGCTGGATGGTGACCAGCTGGTGGTGCTGACGGAGAGCCCGTTCAGGCCACACCAACGCATGAGCCTCAGCCTGCCCCTCATCAACCGAGCCAAGAAGGTAGCTGTCCTGGTCATGGGCAGGACAAAACGTGAGATCGCCATGCTGGTGAGCCGCGTGGGTCACGAGCCCAAGAAGTGGCCCATCTCGGGTGTGGTGCCTCTTTCTGGACAGCTGGTTTGGTACATGGATTACGAGGCCTTTCTGGGATGACAGAAACATCCTGGGCTTAGTCATTCTCAGCCTTTCTCTCAGCTGCCCAGTGTGCCTTAGCTGTGTGGAGCCTGGTCCCAGAGTCAGGCTCCAGAGAAGGGAGGACAAAACTCTAAGCCAGCTTCCTGGACCCACTGGTTCTGTGGAATTACAGTGCCTGCACATGGAAACAAGGTAGAGCCCTGGCCTCAAAACCCAGACAGGAGAGAGACTAAGGCCCCGAGCAGTTACACGCTAGTATCTACAAAACACCATAAGACTGGGTGAAGGCTCCATGCTTAAGAACCAAAGTGGCCTGCCAAGACTGGCTCATGATATTTGAACTGGTTTCTGTGGGAAGAGGGGCCAGCATTGGTGGGGGGAAGGGTGCAGAGACTCCTGGTGAATGTCTTGCTCTGAGCTGGGCCAGAAGAGTAGACATGATCCTGGGACTGCACTGGGCAACCTGCCTCTTCTGGTATCCCTTCATCCCTCTGTGAATCTTGCTAAGATCCTCCCCTCCTTCCGGCAGCTTCTATCTCTGGGCCAGACATCCACTGTCCTCAGTATTTCCCATTACCCCTCAGCCTCTCCCTCTCTACAGACACAGAAACTGCCACATCAAAGGTTCCCTCAAAATCTAGAGACCAGGGCTCCCTTTCCCACTGAGAACTGTCCTGCCATCACTGGGCTATTGGGCATCTCTGATCTAACTAGACAGGATGGCTCTGTCTGCTCCTGGGTCGGGGGTGAGTCCAGCTCACAGCCTTTTCTAGGACTTATGTGGCCAATTCCCAGTCTCAGGACAGCCTGCAGCTAGCTCTCCTCACACTACCTCTTAGGGGCTCCAAGCCTGGCAGTGGTCCCTCCCCTGCCCGGCATCTCCACATTTCTCATCGACTAACCTGGTGCCACTGGGAACACTATAGGCAGCTCCTAACTTCAGCCTCCTCCGGGGCTTTAAAATTTTTATTTTTTTAAAAAAGAAAGCCAACAACAGAAAGCAAACATTTCAGGGCACAGACAGTTTTTTTGTTTCAGCCTCCTGCTTAGTCATGTGAACAAGAGAAGGCCCAGAAGGCTTAGGATGGTCCCTCCTCAGCTACCTGTGTGCCAGTCACAGAGTCTCCATGTCTTTCAGGATTTTCCCAGAGAAGGGTTTTCCTGTGATGAGAAGCATCAGGAAATCTGTTTCTCTACTTTTAACTGATTGTACTTTTTCCTGGGCAACACATGGGAGAGAATTCTTGCTTTCACTAGAGATATGTACACAGAGTGTAGTCTGAGCTGAGGCTCTGTATGAAAGGCACTCTTGTTAAAATTCTGCTTACTCTGGCCTCCAGTGACCCAGACTGACAGAACACCTCTATTCCAAGAGAGCTATCCTTGGCAGAGAGGAGGACTGCCCTGGGGTCCTTTCCTGGCCTGCTTTGCTCAGGCTTGGATGCAGGTAGTTGCAGGTGAAGTTCCACCTTTGGCCATGTGGGGGAGCCCACGTGCCACCACTCACATTCCACCCAGGAGGCAGGTTTAGTGCCAACTGTCATTGCAGTTTCTTGCTCTCTGCCTTTCTGGCTTCTTTGCCCAGTGCATTTTTATCTGTTCTTTACGGACTCGGCCTTCTGCAGTTGCAACATCAGAGAGGAAGGGGCCTTGCATGCCTCAGGAGAGAGAGTGCACAGGCTGTGTGTCACCATTCTGAATAACAGTGAGTCACTCCCCAGCCTGAGCCTAGAATGTCCTGTTCTTACCCAGAAGAATGACTCGCCTCTGTCTGTGGGGAGTCTGCACAGGGGAGGCCAGTGTGGGGAAATACCAAAGATGTCCTTTCCGGAAGCAAGCACTAATAAAATCTCATTGGAAAGGTTGGCGAGGGACATTGTCCATGTTCTTTGGCGTGCACCTGTGCGTGCCCTTCCCCTTCTGCCCCCAGGTTAGGAAGGAGTGATGCTCAGAGCCTGGACCACGGAGGATGCTGCTGCTCTTCAGACCTTCTCGACCACCATCCACAGCAAGCAGTGAGCTTTCTGTCACCAATCAGTCACATCTGTGTATAAATCTGAATCTTGAGTCTCAGGAAGGAGTTCTCAGCCTTAAGACCTGGGATACCCTCTTTTTTAAAATTTTTCATTAAAAAATTATCGCTTGCAAACCACTTACGTTGAGTTGATAAACAGTGTAATGAACATAGCCTTTGCCAGCTTCCTGCCTGTCTGGAAGTGAAGGCTGGGAAGGGAGGACAAGGTGTGCAGGTCCCTGGGGGAGGGGAATGTGTGGTCACTTTGTATCTGGGACACAGCCTTCCCTCCCGAAGTCACTTCCAGATCCCCCAGGGAAGTGAGTCCCCTGTAGCTGTGGCTTAGTTCTGGCCTTGCAGGCCCTCACCCTGGACTGGCTCTAACCCCTGGTGGGCTCTGCTAACCCGCATTCCTACTTGCTCCTTTGTTGAAACAATGGAAGCAAACCCCTTCAACTTACCAGTGCCTCTTGTGGGTTCCCTGCTGACAGGCAGATGCCAGATGCTATGCACAGGCACACCTTGTCCTGTGGACAGCTCAGTGTGTCTCATGGTGGGACCTCAGTGACCAAAGATTGGAAACTGGAATAATGTCCAGTGGCTGCCAGAAGCCATATGTTAGAGTGTAGAGCCATTCCTCATACCCTGTGTGAGACCTGTTCTTTTCCAGGGCCTTGCATGGCTCAGTCAGGCTCCCTGGGTAGGCCCATGATTCTAACATGGGAAGGGCACAGAGGCATGTGAATGGCAGAAGTTGTTCTCCTTGGGGTGACATGCCAGTTAGCATCTCCAGGCTTGTGAGGGGCTTCTGAAAGTTGCAGACTAGATTCTGATTTCTAGTCCCGGCCAAATGTCCCTGCTAACTGCACCTTAAGTGGTTCCATCTTGTTAATTTATTGCTTCATTTTTTTAAATGATTTTAAATTTTTTTATGAGTATGTTTTACCTGCATATGTGTCTGGAGTTACAGACAGTTGTGAATGCCATGTGGGTGCTGGGAATTGAACCCAGGTCTTCTGGAAGAGCAGCTAGTCCTCTTAACCACAGAGCCAGCTTTCCAGCCCCAATTTTCAACTTACGATTGCTCTGCAGAAAATACTCTCTTCTCGCTTTTATTCCCCAAATTAGTGGAATCAGAGCGGCCTGCCACTTGGACTAATATCTTAGATCTCTCTCTCTCTTGAGGACCTTCTCCTCAAATTGATGAGGCTTGATCCCCACCCCCCAGTCCTCTTTTGGTGATCACTTTTCTTCTTTCTCTGACTCTGACAGAGAGCCAGGGGTGTGTCGTGCAAAAAGGAACAAAGAAGTTTCCAGAAAACCTTAATAGGGCTTCTTTTTGGTTTTGTTTGTTTGTTTGTTTTGGTTTTGTTTTTTTTGTTTTGTTTTGTATTTTTTTGTTTTTGTTTTTGTTTTTATGAGACAAGGTTTCTCTGTGTAGCCCTGGCTGTCCTGGAACTCACTCTGTAGACCAGGGTGGCCTCGAACTCAGAAGTCCACCTGCCTCTGCCTCCCAAGTGCTGGGATTAAAGGCGTGTGCCACCTCTGCCCGTCCGGGAAGCTGCATTCTTAGAATTTAATTTTCAGGATTTTTTTTTTTTTTTTTTTTTGGATTTGGTCCTACAGAGTGTGCAGCCCCTCAGAGGCTGTGCAGCAGATTCACAGCTACACTTTTATCTTACACAGCTGGGGCCGCTGCAGGCCCTCATTCACTGGTAGAAAAATCACCCGGCAGCGTTGTTCCAGTGTCAGGTAGTGAGTCACGGGTGGTGAGAGGAAGGCACACTGGTTGGCAGAGTGGTCAGCACCTGCCTGCTCTGGGAATGGCTGACCAGATGAAGGAACAGGCTGCTGTCCCCAGGTGTCACAGACTGCTGGCTGAACTGACGACCACAGGCCCATCTGCCTCCTGCTCTCTTCTGCCTCAGCTCCCCGTTTTCCTGGAGCCACTCTGCAAAAGCTTCTCAGCCCCCAAGGCCGTGGCCCGGGACCTTGTACTTACAGATGTGCTCATGGCTTGGTTCAGCAGCTTGTCCAGTGGGGGAAGATGGCGCTCAGGCACTAGTCAGAACCCAACCTGAACCAGCGGCTAGTCTCCTAGTCGGGATGCTCTGCACTGTTCTGTCTGGGCCCATTTTAGCTGCAGTGGTTGGGGATGTCCGGTTGAAGATGAGATTTGTTCCTGACGCGGCCCTTCCTAAGCTTTCCTTGAGCCCATCAGCAGCTACCAATAGCTTAGCTGCACAGTCTGCCACTGCAGGAGATTCAGTTGGTTGCATGCATGCCTTCTGCCCTTCCTCCTCTGGAGGAGAACTGGCCTCCAGGTTTCAAAGGATACTTTGCAAGGGTTTGGCCCCTGAAAAGGAGCAGGCATCCCACCAGAGCATGTTCCTGGAAGATGCTCGGGGCAGATGTCTTCCAGGAACACCGAATCCTGCCTTCTGCAAGCTCCTCACACCCACTGTTGGCTCCTCACACCTAGAGGTGGGTGTAAGGAACCCCAAGAATCTTTTAGCTCCTAGATGAGCAAGGTGTCAATTCGCCACTTCTGTCACCAGCACAAGACATCCTGCCAAGAGATCCCAAGATGCCTCACTGTGCTCTAGCAGGCCATGCGGATGGTGATGCTGTGGGTGTTTTGTAACTCCGGCCGATCAAGAGTATATTTATTTGCAGGTCCCAGAGAATGTCCATGTCTGTGTGTGACCATGGACAGGACCTCAGATTAATGGCACTTGTATTCATTCTTTGACCACAAGGGTGAGTTTGTTAAAGCCCTGTGTTGTTTCAATGACTTGGTGTTTTAAACAAAGTCTATGTATCTTTTCTGTCCCTTTCTATTGAGTGCCAGAATTTGCATGTGCCAGATGCTGTTGAGACTGTTTGAGCAGCTGGGAGCTTGCACTGAGGGTGCAGGTGTACATAGACACACGTGTCAGGGTGC
>JANHMN010000004.1:6184272-6224233 GCA_030674055.1 Rhabdomys pumilio
TGTGTGTGTGTGTGTGTGTGTGTGTGTGTGTGTGTGTGTGTGTGTGTTTGTGGGCAAACGTGTCAGAAGACACCATGGGAAGCTGGTTCTCCCCTTCCACCCTATGAGTCCCAGGGATTGACCTCAAGTCATTAGACAAGTACCCACCAAGTCGTCTCCCACAGCTGGATGCTCCCTTTGGTCTCTGAGGCCAAATGCTTAAATGCCTTCGGGGCCTCAAAAATCCCAAGGCGACCACAGCCTCTCTGCTCTCATCCGCCTTTGATTTCTTCTAAGTATTGTGACTTTGTGTGCTGTGGTGGATACAGCACAGATCCATGTGTGTGTGTGTGTGTGTGGGTGGCTCTGTTGTCTCTTAGATAAAAGTGACATAGCAAATGCCTGTGTGAGACACAGGTGACCTCAGGTGACAGACAGGTGGTGCCTCTGCACTTTTTTCCACGCACAGCAGCTGCTCAGCTCCGCTGTGGGGAGCATCTTAAGCAAGAATGTTCCAGGGACAACCAAACCAATAGGCTTCCTCTTGATCTTTTCTTATTCTTCCCTCAGTTTCTCCACCCCCTCCCTCGGCAGTCCCCAGGTGTCCCATCTTTCTTCCTTGTCACCTCAAGTGTCACTCAGTACAGTTCAGTACTTCCTTCCAGGAAGTGTCCCCAGGTACAGTTCAGCTCTGTGCATCAGGCAGGCAGTCCAGGACCCCTCTAGGCTGGATTTCAGGACACTTGGATTGGTCACTCCTGTGTCTAAGAGGAATGCATGCTATCTCGAATCTGAGTCCCTGCCCTAGAAAGTGGTTCCTGAACCATACTTAAGTGTCCTGAGTACCAGGCTTTGAGATGGCCTCAGTCATCTGTTTTATTTATTTATACACCTTGAGTGAAAGCAGAGGAAGAGATGGAGAGAAGGGGATAGTGCTAAAGATAGAGAAACCTTTTATCAGGGAGTTTACGGCCATGGCTTGGACTTTACATCTCTTCCCTGGTTCCAACTCTGAGCCTTTCTCAACAGGGAGGGTAGATACACTAGGCTGGTTATATCTGGTCCTATCCTCTGGCCACAGATACCCCCCAGGGAGAGGGGGTAGCAGCAGGCAGCTGAGGTCTTCTATAGGTGTTCTGCCCAGTAGCTCCCCCTCCATTCCATCTCAAGATCTGAGGGAAGCTCATCACACAAGACGCCCTTGGCCCTGACCAAGGTTTGAGGTATCAGTGGACATCTATCCTGTGCTCCCTGCTCTTTCTTTTGGGTCTTCAGAGAGGAGTATAGGAGGGTCACCGCAATGGTACCCACCATGGCTTTCCTAACAGATATGTGCCAAAGGCTGGGGCTATAGACCTCACCCACAGTCCTCTGACATCGTCTACCTGGATTTGAGAGCAAAAGAGTTTCTTTTTTGTCTAAGAGCTGCCCCTGTGTTTCAAGCCTGCAGAGCAGGCAGTTGGAGCTCTTTCCTCCCCGATTGTTGGTCCCAGAGAAGGAAGCCCAGCAGACAGAGGGCCTGAGGGTTCCAGCCAGCCTGTGGTGCCCAAGGCTCCGCCCACGCCTTCCCCAGCCGGTAAACCAATCCATCCGATTCTCTCCCAGCTTAAACTACTTTGAGCAAGATTTTTTTCACTCATAAGGAAGAATCCCCGGATAATGGAGCAGACAGACACAGGAGAGAACATTTGAGGCCAGCGCTCTCCCACAGAGACATTTTCCAGCCCAGGACAATATTAGGGACTTAGGGTTCTTCATATTCATATTATTTGTAGTTTATATGTTGTTTTTATTTCTGCAGGGTTGGGAATTAGACCCAGGGCTGTGTGCGTACCAAGGTACAGAAAAAACAGGTTTGTTGTTATTGATTTTTTTTTTTTTTGAGACAGGGTCTCACGCATCTCAGGCTGGCCTTGAACTCGCCATATTTGGAGTGCTGAGATCATACACAGGGTGGCCGCATCCGATTTATGCAGTGTTGAGGATCAAACCCTCAAGCTTGGATCATGTTGGGCAAGCATTCTACCAACTGAGCTACACCCCCAGAAACAGAAACACAGAATTCTAATTCTGTCTTAGAAGACTAATGATATGGGTGGCCCAAAGCAGCGTGCTGGTCCCACCAGAAGGTGGAGGTGTTGGGCATGTCCTGAAAATCCCTGCCAGGAGAAAGGACCTGGGTAGAAGATGAACTTTTCAAGGCAGGCAGCCTGAAGCAGTACATCTCGGATGGGAGACCCGTAAGGCAAGGATGGTCCCAGGTTTGCAGCTTGGGCTACCGATACAAAGAGAGGACAGACAAACAGCCTTGAAGGCTGTCCTATCCTCTCAGACTGGGCCTCCCCATAGACTTGGAGAATCAAGGTATAGGGGATGGGTATAGGGTTTTTCCAGAGCAAAAACCATATCCAAGCGTGGACAGAAATTACTTTTGCCCTAAACAAAGCTAGTGCTGCAAATGGGATCCAAACCATTATCAGGCTTGACAAGAAGGCTCAGCATCCATTCGTGCAAGCCCGATGGCTTTGCATCAGCTCTCTGGAACTCACGAAACGGTGGAAGGAGAGAACTGACCCCAAAAAGCTGTACTCTGATCTCCGCAAATGCAAATAACAACAACAGCAGCAGCAACAGCAACAACAACAACAACAACAACAACAACAACAACAATATCAGAAAAGCCAGGCCTGAGAACTTGAATACATCACAGTACGGAGGAGCAAGGACGTCCACCCTGGGCTCCACAGCACTTAACACTGAGTTGGATGGTCCCACTGTTCTGTTAATTGGCCACCCATGTCAAGAGACTGACAGGCAGAGAACTGTGCCCAGGGCTCCAGCTCAGATAAGTCCCTGCTGCTTGAGTCTGTCTGCTTAAGCTGATGGGTCTCTATGTTGCTGCCACCTGTCCTGTCTTGTCTCATACCCGCAGACTGGTCCTCTGCAGCTCAACTTGACTCTGAGGTGGACCCTCTGGCAGTTCTGTGTGCCCCCAGCACCCCTCTAGCTGGACTCCTTTATATCTTCTCTTTGGGGCTGAAAGATGGGTCAGCTGTCAGGAGGATTGGTTGAATCTATCTTGACACTGTGCAAAGATACAGATGTGTTTGTCAATATTTACGGTGTGGCTTGCTTACACTGGGTGTCCAGCCAGTATAGCTGCTGTGTGAATGCAGGGGAATGCAGGGGAATGCAGGGGAATGCTGGGGAATGCTGGGGAATGCTGGGGAATGCTGGGGAATGCTGGGGAATGCTGGGGAATGCTGGGGAATGCTGGGGAATGCTGGGGTGGGTGATCTGAACACCAACACACCGTTCATTCACTCATTCATTTTATCCACATAACCGTTAACTTCCTTTCAGTTCAGGCACAGTGGCAGACACTGGGTCCCTGGCTATGATGAAGCTGACCAGGTCCTCCCTTCTTATGCCACACTGTGACATGCCTCTCCATTTAGAGACAAGGGCCTGCTGTTCCTTGCTATACATCCTGCCTGGTATGCCTTCAACACTCAGAAAGTGAGTCAGGCCTACAGGCCGGACCACCATGCTGCCCTGCCCACGCACATTTCCTTCCCGTGGGCTTGCTTAGTATCGAGGTGGACCAGCTCATGCTGGTCTGCTGGCACTCTGCCCACACAACCCTTCTTTGTCTCCTGCCAACAGCGATTTCCTTTCAAACCTTCTCTTAGGTCCACAAGGGAGGATCAGCTTTGCCTGTGACATACTTTCCACCCTCTCTGGAGGAAGCAGGAAGCAAGGATGTGTGGTCTTGGTTGCTCTCAGTCTGTTGAGGAGACAGCACCTTGTATGATTCCAAACATGAAAGATCTGAGTTCAAATCCTGGCTCCACCACTTAGCAGTGAATACCACGGGGTCATGTCACCATTATGAACTTTGGTCTTCTTCTCTGTGGATTGGGATAGTTAACTCTGTTTTCCAGAAAGGAAGCACAAAGCTAGGACTTTGTATGAAGTCTCAAGAACTTAGGATGGGGCACAGCAGGACTCTGGGCACTTCTGCTGGGGAACAGTAAGAATTAGGAAAGACTTCCACTGAGCCAGGGCACAGAGTCTAGTAAATGCCATAAGCTGATTTTGTGTGGTCCCATAGGTACTTACTAAATGCATACCGTGTGCCAGGTACTGTGCTTAGTACTGGGACAAAGTTCCTAACAAGACAAAGAAGGAAATGGCCCAGGATTCCCAGTCTGCAGGAGACAGGCAAGGTCCCGGGTACCCACAGCCCTGAACACTAGGGGCCCAAAGCTATGTGCAGCCAGGTAGAGGGAGCTCCTCAGGAGATACCCCACCTCCGCTGAGGGCCAGTCAGATGGGAGACAATGCTGTACAAATAGGTCATTCATCCCCAGGGCCTGGCCTCACCCCCTCTCGCCCCAAGCAAGCTACCGCAGCTGAAGCTGCCTTTCGGGCTTCAGCAGTTATCATGGTCTAACTCCCTGGCATTCTCAGATTCATCAGGACCTACTTGGGAAGACTGAGGTCCTCACTCACTCTCCTTTCAATATTTTATCTGTTCTTCCCCTCACTCCCTGATTGTGAGCAAGCATGTCACTGCATGCCTGTTGAGGTCAGAGGATAACTATCAACTCTGTCCCAACTGTGGTTCCTGGGCATCCAACTCAGATCTTTAGGTTTCTGCTGCAGTATTTTCTGTCTTTGGTTTTTGAGACAGGGTCTCATATAGTCCAGGCTGGCCTCAAACCCGCTGTTACGCTGGCATCAAACTCTGATTGTCCTGTCTCCTTTTTCCAAGTGTTGGGATTAGGGGTGTGTACCACCATACCTGGCTGGGACTGAAACCCTGTGAAAGGCCTGTGCCTTCGGAGAGGGCTCTTAACCGCAGAGCTGGCTCGTGGAAGCAGGTTTGTGACCCAGTCTGGCCACAATGGCACAGACCATCTCCTCCACCAGATCTGTTAAGGGAGGCACAACTTCTCCCAAGCCTTAAATGTGGCTTTCATATCCTTACCTAGCTAGGCTGGTTCCCCTTTGTACCATTGGCCCCGCAGGGAGCAGGAGCAGGAGCCCTGTGGAACCCAGACCTAGGGAGCAGAGCCAACATCCCGGAGCCAGCCCTGGCCCCAGGCACCAGCTGCAGAGAACAGCTTCCTGAAGCAGCTACCGGAAAAGGTTCAGCCCACTCCTGGTACATTCCAGATCCTGGGTGGTCTAGTGTCAGGGACCCAGAGGCCAGAAGATTTGGGTTCAGATTGCCACCAATTTCCTGAGAGTTTTTCCCCCCCCTAGGGCTCCAGGCAAACCCACCAGTTGAACAGGAAAAAATAACAGACCCCACACTTAAAACCAGATGTCAGAATCTCTCCTGAGCCATTCAGAGAGACAGAAGGCGCCAGCTCATCTCTCCCCGCCCCCGCCCCCCACCCCTACGGTCCTTGCTGCAGATGGGTCAGCCACCACCAAGCCACACAGCACACAAATTAGTTGGCACCTAAAAATATTGCCTTGTGTTTTTCCTTTAAATAGAAAGGTCTCTCAGCTCGATCCATGCCAGGCCTCTGCCTTCTGGGTTCTGGGTGGGCGCCTGGGATTTCAGCCAGACTCAGCAGCCCCCACATTGAGCTGTCATGGCTCAGATGGAGCAGGGTAGGGAGGGGTGAGTTGTTATGGGGGCTCGTGCACTCCTGGAGCTGGATGGGATGATGCAGGGTGTTTGATTTGCCCAATGTCCCAGAGCATATGTATCCAGATGGGCCCTATTTCAAAGTCCAGGGCATCCCCATGGCACAAATGAGAGACTAGTGTTCAGGACTGGAGGACTCTATGATGATGGGAGAGAGAGAGCAGGGCATACCAATGTGCTTACAGACACTTGTCCAGGAATATCTGACCTCCCGAGTTGCCAGTGAGAGCCAGGAAGCCATAGCCCATGAGTTATAAGTTCTGCCTGGCAGGAGAGACCTTGAGTTCAAAGACCTTTTCTTGGAGGAAGAACCAACCAGGGGTCCCTTGGGAGCCCTCCTCAATTCTGAGCCTCAATGGTGCCTTTATCCCGATTGGAGCCAACTTTATGGTCAATGTTTAGTGGTTAGAGCAGAAAGAAGCCCGTACAAGGCTGGTGGCACCTACGGTAGAGCACACAGGGAACCTACTATTCTCAGGGTGACCCAGGTGACCTTGAGAAGGCCATCTCTGGTGAAGGGAGTTGCTGAAGTTGTCACCTCTTGATTTGCATTATAATCAGGACAATGCAGGCTGTTGCCAGCTGAATATCTGTGTTCTTAGAGTTGGGTGGCGACCTCATGAATGGTATTAGTGTCCCTGTAAAAAAAGTTCAGAGAGACTTTCTCCACTTCCCCACTATGCGGGAACACAGTGAAGAGAGGTTACATATAGGAGGTTACAACAGTGTAACAAACAGGCTATGTTGGTTGGTTTTGTCACCTTGACATAAGCCAAGGATCACCTAGGAAGAAGGAAACCCAACTGAGAAAATGCATCCATAAGATTAACCTATTGGTGAGTCTACGGGAGCGTTTTCTTGATTGATGATAGATCTGGGAGAGCTCAGTCCACTGTGGGCGGTGTCACTCCCTAGACAAGTGGTTCCGGACTGTATAAGAAAGCAAGCTGAGCAAGCCATGGAGAGCAAGCCAGTAAGAGACATTCCTTTATGGTATCTGCTTCAGTTCCTGCCTTGAGTTCCTGTCCTGGCTTCCCTCAGTGATAGAGTCTAAGCCATAAACCCTTTCCTTCTACGTTGCTTTTGTTCAGGGTCCTCAGCACAGCAATAGAAAGCAAATCGAGTCACAGGCCTTCCCCAGACATGAAGCTTTGGACCTCATCCCAGTCTCTCCAGCCTCCAGAATTCAGAGAAAGAAATCCCCATGGTAGTTTGTTATAGAAACGAACTATTTAGAATGCACACAAGTCCTTTATTTGTTTATTTTAGTCTGCAGCCCCTGTGATCAGGCACAGGGCCCTGTGTAGGCAAGGAATGTGATCTTTCACTGGGCTATCTTTCCAGTCACAAATCCATTTTTATATGAGAAAGACACAAGTAAGACAACACACTCTTTACCCAGTGGTTTCCTGCTCTGCCCCGCCACACCCCTGTTGTTACTGGAGGGGGGGATTGGGGGAGGGAAGGTTCTGCCCCTCCACACCCCTGTTGTTATGGGGGGGGTTGGGGGAGGGAATGACTACTAGAATTCTTTCTTTAATTGTTCTTCTGTCATTTACTCTCACATTTTCCAACAGTCTTCCTCCATTACCTCTTCAAAATGCTTATTTTCCTTTTTAAATTTTGTGTTCAATTTATTTAAATTTTTTGTTCAATTTATTTAAATTTTAAAGAATTAAATTTTTATTAAAAATAAAAAAGCATAAATTAAACTTATGATTTTTTAAATTTAGTTTTAATTTTGAATTAGAGAGTAAAGTGTCTGAGGCAGCCAGAAGAGGGCATCGGGCACTTTGGAGTTGGAATTACAGGTGGTGGGACGCCACCTGATATGTGTGGGTGCTGGGAACTGAACTCACAGCGTGTGCTCTTAACTGCCAAGGCATCTCTCCAGCCTCATATTTTGATGTCACCTAAATGTGTGATCTTTCATAGAGACCTGGATGAGGGGCTTAACAGCTGGAACGGGAAACATCCTCCACCGGAAGAATTTTTGTTTGGAAGTCTGGGAATCTTTGGGACGGGGGTCTGGCTGGCAGAAGTAGAGAGCCATGAAGTGGTGTCTGCTTCTGTTTCTGGCCTCAACTCTCTGCTTCTTGTCCCTTCAAGATGGCCTCTGTCTCACACTCTTGCCAGCCAGAGACAGCCCTGTTTCTACCACCATGCCTTCCCTGTCCGCCTGAGAGTGGCTGACTCTGGAGCCAGTTCACATGGGGTCAAGTCCAAGCTGTACTTAGCTAGTAGCTACATAAGGCATTGGTTTCACCTGTGTTTTGTGTTTGCTCGTCTACACCAGAAAGCTTGAGTGAGGATTAAGGAGATGAGGTTTTGTTTTGTTTTGTTTTGTTGGAGACAGTCTCATGTAGCAGAGGCTGGCCTTGAACTGCTCATCCTCCTGCCTCTGCCTCCTGAGTGCTGAGATTGTCAGATTGCTATGTTTGGCACTTTAGACAAGGTTTTTCTTTTAAAAGTTCATTTATTCTAGCAGAACTTGGGGACTCAACCCAAGGCTTTATGCATGCTACAACCCGGAAGCCACCTCAGGAAGCACAGGCGTTGAACAGGTCACATTGGCTGTGCTTTCGGTCGCCTCTTTTCCATCTTTCACCATGCTATCCCTTTATCTGACTCAGCTTATTCTATTCAAATGGAGGTCTTCATTTATTCATCCAATACTATTTGGGGACAGTGGGGACTATGAAGGAAATACTCACTGTTCTCTCTTTCTGTCTCCCGGAGCATCTTCCTCCCTTGTTCTTGAGACTTCCTTTTGCTTCTGAAGGAAGCAGACCAGAGACTTAAAGGGCACACAAGCTGTGGCTTCTCCTTTCAGGATTTCTGCCGCCCTCTCAGCCTCGGTCCCGGGGTGCACACACTGGGTTGCTCATTTATGAGTCAGGCTCAGGCAGTCCTGGAACGCAAGGCCAGAAGAACCAGCTCATCCCCAGTCACCCGACAATTGCGGGTGGGAATAAATAATTGCTCTTTAAAACCACTGGTTTTGGGGTGGTTTGTTTCACGGCAGTGACTGAGAGATGCTATGTGTCAAGGATCCAGGTGAGCCTTAGACATCTGTGGGAATGTAACGTAGCCCTTCATTAACTATAAATCTGGTGAGATTAGGATGACCCAAAGATTCTGACAATCGGTGGAGAAATTGCCTCTTTCTTTTTGGGGTTGTGAAGGAGGGCCAGGTGGGAGAGAGTGTAATCAGGGGTGATCAAGCCCAGAAAGGCAGATGGGAACTGGAAGCCAGAGCAGAGCGGGGGTGGGGGGGGATGGGGGGTGGGGGGAGGGAGAAGAGAAGCTTCTGGAGAGAGGCCTGTGCCACAGTCATGGAGGATGAAGCAGGGGGGTTGAGGAGGTAAAGCGGGAAGACTGCCCTAGGCTTATTGGACATGCTCGACTCGACTATATTAGCCCCTCCCTCAACGTAAGCTGCCCAAGGCTTATTGGACATCCTCAGACCGTCTATATTAGCCCCTCCCCCAATGCAAGTTGCCCAAGGCTTATTGAACATACTCAAAGAGGGAACAGAAAGGTCTAAGAGCTGGAGAACTGGGTGGGGGTGGGGTGGGCCCAGAGTGCTGTGGAATGCTGTCTTCTGGACACCAGTGGCTGCCCTGCCTATGACCTCTGCAGCTGTGGTTTCTGCACAAGCCCTGAATAAGAGCAAGCCAACCAGCGCGATCAGTCGGCACTGTAGCAGGCAGCACTAACTGAACTCAGTGGGTTAAGAAATAATAGAAAGAGAGAAAAGAAAAAAAGAAGAGCTCAATATATGTCCATTAAGATCGTCAAATTTTAATTAAAAAAAATACTGAGAGGCTGAAGAAAGAAATACTCTCAGGAAGCATTTGCTTACACTGTTTAAATAAAGATTTACTGTTCCAGTAAAGACATCCCAGGGGAAAAATATCCTGAAGGATTGGCAAAAAATTCTTTGTGACAAGCTGACAGAGGCACCAGCAGCCCAGCCGACTGGCTATTATTTTCCTAGAAGAAGTATCAGAAAATATTGCAGTAGACACTGGAGAGCTGGCTTAGTGCCTTAGTGCTGGCTGATCTCTCAGAAGATGTGAGTTCAATTCTCAGGACCCACACGACAGCTCACAACCATTCATAACTCCCAGTTCCAGGGAATCTGGCACCTTCTTCTGGCCTCTCCCAGTACCAGTACTCACACAGCATGCTTGTTACATGTAGGCACAATACTCATTCATACAAAATAAAAATAAGTACATCTCTTAAAACAACAACAAAAAACATAGCAGTAACTGTTGTCCCAAGATCGCCCCTCTCCCTCTATCCCCATCTCTTGAGATCTCATGTACCCCAAGCTGGTCTTGAACTCACTATGTAAAGGATTATAACCTTGACCTTCAGATCTTCCTGCCTCTACCTCCCAAGTGCTGGGTTTACAGGTACATGCCAGCAAGGCCAGGTCTATGTGATGCTAGCTAAAATATCTAACAACTGAGCTGCATGCCACACAGAGAGTGACCATCTCTCTGTAACATCTTCTCAGAGTCTTCAGAGCTCCTTTCAAGCCTGGGGTACCACCCAAAGCCTGGCATAAAGTTACTGAAACTTTTCTCTGAATGTTTGATATCGCAGTCCTGCAATCTCACATCTTGCCAGCAGGTGTCACTGTTCAACAACATGATCCTGCACCAGCACACCCGCTAAGGACAACTAGAGCCTCGTTTTACCTTGTGAGAAAGCGCTGTCTTCGCCTATGAGTAAGGGATGGTCTACATGCACTAATATGCCCCAGTGTTTGTTCTCTCTGTCTTGGTGGTTCTTGAAACACTTTCGTGTCTTGGATTGGCCTTACAAATTCTTGGGAATTATTTCATGTTTGGTAAATGAGTGCACATACGGAGAACATGCCTCTCCAAACCCTGGGAAACACAGAGCAGTTTTATAGATAACAAAACCGAATCTCTTGGGCTGGATAAAGTATACCCCACAACTGTGAAGGTCTGAGTTAAAATTTCAAACACCCAAGTAAAGGAGGTTGTGACAGTGATCAGCATATTCTCACTGAAATACTCATACTTGCCGGGCGTGGTGGTGGCACACGCCTTTAATCCCAGCACTTGGGAGGCAGAGACAAGCAGATTTCTGAGTTCGAGGCCAGCCTGGTCTACCAAGTGAGTTTCAGGACAGCCAGGGCTACACAGAGAAACCCTGTCTCGAAAAACCAAAAATAAAATAAAATAAAATGAAAAAAAAATACTCATACTTCTCTCATGGGGGGAGGTGTGGACTGGAGAATCCCCAGGAGCTCCTGTAACTGGCTTGGCAGAAATGAAAATATCCCAAAGAGACACTTGAATCTCTCAATCTGACTGTCAGACTACTGAAACAATGGACCCCAAAGAAATGGGAATTTCCTCAGGAATCTCATGCTGGAAGAAGAAAGGACTCCAGCCAGAGGGGGAACTTGTCTCCCAGAAAGATTTCACATAGTTCTAAGAACTCATCAGACCGTCCTACAGGATGCGACCGAAGCCCAGACAGAGATGGGCCAGCGGAACCATATTTGGACCAGAACTGCTTAGATGTGCACTTCCTTGGCCTCTGCCTCACTCCACAACCCCACAGATGAACTTGTGGGATTTGCTAGCTCTGTCTGTCCCTCTTCCCACTGTTCCCAGTGTGACCACACCAACTATGTCTTCCTTTTCTGCATTCCACTTTTAATTTGGCTCCATTAATTGGCTTATTGAGGACTTGGAACACGTGTTATAACCCCCAAGTTCAATAACATGCCCAGACCAGCTAGCCTGGTCTTAGCCAGCTAGCTGTGAACAAGAAAGCCTAGTCTTAAACCAGGTGGAAGGTGAGGGCCAGTGCCTGAGGTTGTCCTGACCTCCATGGGCAGGCGTGCTGTGCTACTCGTGTGCCCAAGTTTGCATTTATATACATTTGCATTTACAGTGGCATACACACAAAATTAACTTCAAATGAACAGAATTTCTGCAGGTTAAGCAGCTTGGTCAAGGACACCCAGTGGGTGAACAACGGTGTTGGGGTTTACACGAGGTTGGACTTATTCCAAGGGGCTTTGTGGAAGACAGGGGCCCCATACCCTTTAAAGAATGGCAGGATTCTTCCCTGCGGTCCCCAACTGTCCAAGACACCTCTAGCCAGACCTTCAAACCAATATCAGAAAAAGCAATTCTGTGAAGACTTGTTCCCTAATGATCCATCCTTATCATTTTCTGAAGGTTAGAGAAGTGAGCCAGTCATATCAACAGAATCTATGATGTACAAGATGTGGGAGTGGGGTCTCGGGACAGCGTGAGCAGAACTGGGAGCCTCCTCCCTCCCTGGGGCTCACAGATTTGACTGAGGCATACACAATCATCAGCTGACCTTTCGATCATATTTATCAGCTGGTGTTACACTATTGCAAGCTGATGACTTTTCAATAAACAATAGACTCTGGCCTTGAGGACTCTTTCACAGTGCTCTGATTCATAAAGGCCACTGCTGCATGACTCACCGTGTGATACTAGCCCACCTTCCTGGTATCCCAGGGGTGGGAAAGATGACTGTCAGGTAAGCTTAGCTATTCAGACCGTCAGGATCAGAACTCAAGAGTTCAGGATCGGTGCTGACGGAGAAGTATTTGAGCCTTTTGAGAGCTGTCTTTCTCGAGGGTCAAAGCTAAGGGCCCAGATGAACAGCTCCCGTTTTAATCATTTGAAACGTATCCCGGTCTGTCCTGGAAGCTTTCCTCCAGGCAAAAGATAAGTCTTAGAGGAGAGTATGTAGCCCCAGGTGTATGTCGCGATACCTGTCCTGTGAGGTGACCACACCTGATAGGGGACACGTACTTCTCTCTCAACATATGGAACAGGGCTCTCCTTCCAAGCTATGTGCTCACAGGGAATGCTACAAATTTCCAGACTTTGAAGAGTCTGGAAGTCACCCCTGAGTCACTGGCAAGGCTCCCTGCCCGTAGAGCCAATGGACTTGAGCCTATAGGATCCTGGAGAGGCCACTTTCCCCACGCAGGCCCACCTTGTCCATAGCAGTCCTGAAGCATCTGTGTTTTCAAACAAAATTGGCAACACAGTGAGGTGGTTGGAGTCCACACTATAGCCTCCGGTCCTTCGAGACTTTACAGTGAGTGATTAAATAACATCAGCGGCCACAGTATTTATAGCAACTTCTCTAGCGTCCTATGGGTGAGGACTGGGGAGATCTTAGGGGGATATCGTTAAGATGGGAATGTAAAATCTCCGAAGTCACCCGTGACAACTCTCTTCTGTAACAAGGGGAAAGGGAATATCTTTCAGACTAGAGCCTCTAATTGGGCACTTTTAATGTGAAGTCCCTGTCGCTCATGCCATCCTAAGCTCGGTGTCTAGATACTGTGGATGCCTATGCGACCAGGACCTAGGGGTCTTGAAGTCCTGAGATGCCTGTCTGTCCCCATGAGTGTGGAAACCTGGATTACACGTGGACTCACATACAATTCCTTTGCACAGCAGCATTACAGAAACTTAACTCGGAGTCTCAAACGAGTTAAGTGAGATCTTGCTCCTGTGATTATTGCTATAACCTCACCCTGCCAAACATTCCTTTCTCTAATGGTTGAACCTCAACTCCTCAATACAGGCCTGGGCACCACCGCAGCCCCCCCGCAGGTTTTCCGTTATTATGATCTGGGCCTTAGGCCCAGCCTTTCCCAAAAGCTCCTCCAGAGGGATCAAACTCTTGCTGCAGAGGCCAGGGCAGAGAGATGTATGGCTGAGCCTACACCACCTCCGCAAAAAGGTGGTACCGGGGGCTCGCAAAGCGGCAATCCGGGCCTGCCTCTGAGCTCCGCGCTCTCTGCGCTCTCGGGCGCCCCGCAGCGCTCAGTCCTGGAAACCCAACACTCCGCCGGAAAGTAGAGGGGCGGGGCGGGAATGGGGCGGGGCTGGGGCGGGGCTAGGCGGGGAAAGTGAAAGGGGGAGGGACATGAGGCGCAACGGGCAGAAGTGAGGGCGGAGATAAAGGGCGTGACCTGAGGTGGGGCGTGGTGAAGGAGCGTGACATGGGGCGTGGCAGAGCAGATGGAGGCGGGGTGGGGCGTACAAACCCCGCCCACGGCGCGTCCCCCTTTTTCTCCGCCCCCCCCACTTTAGAGAAGTCGGTGGCTTTTTCTTCTCAGCGCACGAGTCGCGCTCGAGCGGCCCGCGCGCTTGCTGCAGGAACCAGCTCCAGGCGCTGGCGCCGGGGCCGTGGGGAGGAAGCGACTTCGTTCTCCGCAGCGGGCGCGGCCCTGGGCACTGCGAGCCTCCTGAGCTCCGGGAGCCGCGGCCTCTCTGTGCACGGTAGGCGGCGCGGGACACGGAAGCCCCGTTGGGTGGGCGCGCGTTCGGGCTCTGAGATCCGGGGAGGGGGAGACGCGGGGACCACCACGCAGTGGGAACTGAGAGGGTGGGCCCGAGGCAGAGTGTGGGTATAGGGTGGGCACTCGCGGTGGAGCCATGATCGATCTTGGGTCCCCGGAGAGGGGCCGGGAACCGCCCTGTACACTGCCGCCTCTGCTGCGGAGGGGCAGCTCCTGGAGGCTCTGGGGTCCCACCTGCGGGGATGGCATTGGGCGGGGACCTCAGTGGAGCGGGGACTGTCGCGCCCTAGGATAAGCCTAGGCTGCAGATAGAGAAAGAGGCCTGGAGCGCGCCATAGTCCCGGGGCGCCTTAGGGTTCTGGTTGTTGAGGCGGACTCCCATCGCCAAAGTCGAGGGGACCCCTTTCTGCACCGTGCATCGCGACCCTGCTGAGTTAAGTTAGTTTCGCTTTTCCCGCCAGTCCGGGCTCTGATTTGCAGCGGTCAAAACTGTCTTGGTCCCCCTTTCCGAAGGAGTCCTGTAGCGCCTCTCTCTGGGAGACCGCCTGGTGACACTGCGCGCGGCGCCAGCCACCCCGGAGCCGCTGATGCTTCTCCCGGCAACCGAGGTTATGTCAGGAAATCGATGGAAACAGAGAAACAAGAGCAGCCTGATGAAGCAGCGGGTTGGGTTGTCCCGCGCCTGACGAGTGTGCAAGGACTTAGTAATTTCCAAGTTTAAGGATGTGCCATGGCAAAGACTGAATGTTCACAAATGGTGCCTGTGAAGATGCTTGCCAGCCAGGAAGTTGTGTGTGCTTTTGCGAATGAGAGTGTGTCCTTGTGTGTTTCTGCGAGTGTCTGTTCGTGTATCATTGTGAATATGTGTGTTTCCTAAGTGTTCTTGCCCGTCTGTGAACATATTTCTCTGGCATGAGCATGTGTCTGTACACATTTCTGTGTGTGTCCACTGCCATCTGGGGTAACCCAGCAGTGGGGCTGGCCACTGGCTCTGCAGGGTTGTGGAGTATGACTCCCCTTGCCTGGTTGGTTCTGGTAAGTGGGGTATTGCTGGAGTGTTGGCTGGCACCTTTCCAGAGAAGCTCCTGCCAGCTGAGCAGGGCTGGGGCTCCTCTCTCTCTCCCCTCTCTTTTTCTCTGAAAGCAGACTGTACAGTGTGGTGATGAGCTGGCAGAGGCTGCTTCCTGAGTGAGTAATATTTAATTAAACACTCTAGTTAGTAGCATCAGAAACTGCTCGTGAGCTGAGTTTTTAACAGGTGTTTATCGTAAGAATGCCATCCCCCATGACGAAGGCTCATGAATGCGGGCATGTGTGTGTGTGTGTGTGTGTGTGTGTGTGTGCGTGCATGTGTGTGTTTGCATGTGTACAGTGAGATAGGATGGCCTGGAGGGAGTTGTCTTTCTTCCTAATTGTTAGTCTAGGAGAGAGTGCGATTGCTTTTTCCTTTCTGCCCCACGCCTTCTGAACTTGCATCGCTGGGAGGCGGAAAGCACTACACTGACATTAGTGGTGCAGACAGAAGGGATCACGCAGTCAGAGAAACACTGCATCATTTAGAGACTACTAGCTAGACCAACCCTTTCCCAGCGGAGGCCCAGACAGGTTGGGTGATTTCGCCTAAGTGCATAGCCAAGGCTATGCAGCAAGACTTAACTCTGGGCTGTTGGTTACTGGCCCTGGCCCTGAGGTCATAGGCCAAGTATGTGCAAAGTGACAGGCTGGATTAGATCATCTGAAACATTTCTTCTCCTCTTACTGCAGGGAGCACTTCCTTCAGTAGATCTCAGACGTTATCTAGATGGGAGGTGTGGAGTTGTTGAATCTGGAAAGTTTACATGTCTTTTTCTTGCTTAGCCTGTATCCCACTCAAATCAGCCAGACCAAAACCTGGGGAGAAGCCATAACTGTCAGAGTCTTAGGAACTAAGGCCGGTCTTGCCTGGGGCCCTGGGTGAGGTCACTTAGGGGGTAAATTAGACTTCGTGAGTGTGAGGTTGTGCCAGCAAGGGTGGACACACCCTTCAATGGGTTCCTCATGGACGCGGCATAAAATGGGCCCCCTTGGAATCAGCAGAGATGTTGAATTTCTCCTTGCTCCCAGGGGCGCTGCCGCTGTTAATGAGGATGTGGGTGCTTCCTTCTTGAACCTGCTACCTTCTCCAGGGTGGATGAAGCTGCAAGGTAGATGTATCTATCTCTGCTTTATCCAAGTCTGCGCTTCTCACCGTGTTGTGAGTTTAGTCTGGGGATTTCACACCAGCCCCTTTCAGAAATAGGGTGTGGCCAATATTCGTGACTTGATCCATCTTTTTGTTATGGTGCATAGAGCATGGCAGGTATGCCATTGTACCATTGTGCAGTCCCTGCATTCACTGCAAGCCTTATCAGTGAGAGCAAGAGCCGAAGGCTGCCTGTCACCAGGGCGCTCAGTGCCGTGCCCACCCTTCTGCAGATGGCATCCTCGACACTGGGCTCTGCTGTGAGCCCTCATCATACCCCTGCTGGGCAACGGCTGGTACTGGTACCAGGCTCCAATCCAAGTGCTTGACACATGGAGTTGTCTACACTTCCTAAGCGCTTGGATTGGGAGCTCTCCCGCTTCTTTCCCCCTCTTTTCCAGCAGGTTACTTAACCAAGGTCTGTTTGCCATTGAAGGGTGGAGTCAAAACTCCAACCCAGTCACCATCATCACAGCTGTGTGCCTCTCTTCTGCCTTCCCTGGCCCTTCAGCAAGTTTGTGTTGTTTGTTAAATTATTTATTATTGCGCGTGTATGATGTGTGTGTGGAGGGTGCACTTGTGCCATGCATGTGTGTGCATTTGTGTGTGTGGCAGTTTGTGGCACTTTGTCTGCTGAGCCATCTTGATAGCCCCTGTTAACTTTGTAAATGGAGTTTTCTGTTGTTGCTGCAAAGAATTTAATCATATACTTGTGGAAAGGATAAGGTGACGAACACGTCTTCACATTCCTTCACCGATTCTGAGGGTCCACATGTGCACATACATGAGTGCATACCCGCATATATACGTGTTGGAATATTCCGAGGCAGAAATATGTTGTCAAATTACCTATCGTACCTTGTAAGATGTATTAAAGGGGGAAACTGGCTTAAAAAATAGACCCTGTGATGACTCCATATGAGGGTAAGGCCAGCAGCCCATTGGGGGCTCCAGTTTGGTGCCACTCTTCAAAGTAGTGCCTGGCTTATTTAGCATTGTCACAGTTCTGTTCATTGCCTAATATTAAAAAAGAAAACGAGTCTGAGGCTCGTGAGGCAAACCACATCGTTTAGGCCTTCTCGGTCTCCCTGAAGAGTTGGGCAACAGAAGCCGCCAAGGCACAGTCCTGCTCTGTCCGCTGTGGCGGCCCAGACCTTGTGCAATGCTCCTGCAGGAGTCATGGCAGGCCTGGGAGTTAGGAATGAGAGATGATTTGTCAACAAATGCTAGATTAGACCTTAACCCAAGTTTAACTCTTCAACTTGGCAGTGCTGGCCATAGCTGGAAGGGTCTGGGAGCCCCGGCTTTCCCCCAACTTCTGCGTGCTCTGGGATGAAGGTGGAGGGGATTGGAGTATGACCTCCGCACTCACAGAAGGACAGCTGAATGGGACTTTGGCATCTCAGGGTTGAAGAGCCCTGTCTGTGACAAGGTCTCTATTCTGCCCCTCACAGTGAACCCTGCTTGCCAGGTTAGCTATGTGGCTGTGAAGCTGCCAGCTGTTTTGGGAGCCACGTTGATTGTTAAATTTATACCTGTGTAAGGTACTTATGCTATAACAAGATATCTGATTTTGTTGTATATGTTTTAAAAATATAACAAAGAACAACTTAAGAAAAGGCTATCTCATCGTCTTGGGGAAGATGTAAGCGCAGAGGCCGGAGGTACCTGGTGTCATGATGTCCACAGTCAGAAAACAGCGAGATAAGTGCTCGCACTCAGCACTCCCTATCCTGTTTAGTCAGCCCATCCTGGACGGTGCCACTTACATTCGGGGCAAGTCTTCCCTCTTCTTGAAACAGCGTCACGGACACACCAGGAGTGCTTCTGAGGTGACTCTAAATCCCATCAAATTGACAAGGAAGACTAAACATCATAGTACCCCTGTGTTGTGAGCATCTGCGTGCCCCACCTGTCATCCCTCCCTTAAGGAACAAAGGCGCTCTCCCTTTGGGTCACCTCCCTTTGGGTCATCTTACCTGCGTAAGGTGAACTGACTTCCAAAGGAACTGATGTGCCTTCTAATTCCCCAGGAGGAATCCACAAGCCTACGAGGGGTAGATTTTGTGGGTATAGGGTCATGGTGGCAGGGGACATAAAGTTGGATCTGCTGACTTTATTGAGGCTGAGGTTCTTCGTTTAATGTTGCATGCAGATCAGGAGTTAGGAAGGACACTAACAGGTCGCCTGGCCGGCTGATTCGTGAAAAGCTGGCACATTGTGTCAGAACTGGAGATGCCAAGGCTCTTTGGGTTCAGTGGAGGAAGGGTTAGCAGCAGCTGGAAAGGTTGAGATGTCAGAGGAGCACATCTCGCCTACTTCAAACCTCACCGCCCATCCTGGGAGGGCCCAGAGGATGAACTTCCTTCCCACTGGTACTCTGGGAAATAGATTTGGGAGACCCACTCTGAGGTGTCGCTTGCTCTTCTCTGACCTCCTGTGGACTGTGCACTGAGCACTCTGAAGTCAGTACGAGTAATTGGATCGGGGAGGAAGAGGCTGAGTGGTGGCTCTCAACTTCCAAGGGCACGGTGGGTGTAATTAGTAATTACCATAATGGGCGGTCGAGCAAAGCAGTAATCACAGCCGTCTGGCTCGTGCAGACCTGTGGGGCTGGCGAGTTAATCACCGTGTTCGTAGGGGTGAAGTAGATGAGAAGCCTGCTTTGCACTCTTGACCGTACAAGCAAAAGGCCTCCAGGGTGAGCGAACTGGAAAGTGTAACTCAGATCATAAAAAGAGAAGCGTGGATCCTCAAGTCGCCCCACCTGAGCTTGATGACAGGGAGGCTGGGCCTACCCGAGTACTTCCAGGTCATTCACGGAGAAAGTGTACACTGTTCATCTTTCGACCAGGCCTCCCCAAAGGGTCTTAAGGTCTTTGACCAGGACGACTGTACACTAGGAGACAGGAAGTAATCAGAGAACCCAAGGGCCTAGTGGATGTTGTCTATGAGCTGACTCGATTCCAGGAAACTGGAATGGCATTGTGGTCCGCTCTTCCCAGAGGGGCTGATGGAGGTCACATATCAGTGGAGTTTTAGCTTAGACCCAACTTAGAGGGTGCCGTGGATCCCTGAACATATCCTGTGGTTATTTATTGGCACAGAAAATACAGCAGCCGGCATAATCATCACATTGACTCTGCCCCGTGGAACAAGACCAGGGTCAAATGGAAACCATTTGAAATGTGTTCAGCCAGGAAGAGATGATAAATTGGAAGCAGTAATGTATCTCTCAGAGGGTTTTCAGAGATGAACACCCCATGAAGAGTTTGAGAGGTGCCAAGGGTGTCGGTCTCCCTCCCCACATCCCCCCATTCCACTCAACAAGCACAGGTTGCCTGTGTAAAACGAACCTGGGTCTTAGAGAATGTTAGTGCTTATCATTAAATGGACCAAGTGGTGACTCCAGCTGCTGTACCAGATGTGGCTTCCTTGTTTGAGCAAATGCACACATCTGGTATATAGCTATTGACCTGGAAAAATGCCTTTTTCTCCAGACCTGTCCACAAGACCTTCCGGAAGCAGTTCATTTTCACCAAGCAAGGCCAGTAATATTCATGCATGATCCCACCTAAGGGGTGGTTCACTCTCCTATGCTGTGGCACAATTTCATCCCCCGGGTCTTGCCTGCCGTGACCTTCTACAATATGTCACAAGTGCCAATGATGTAAAAATATTATGCTACTTGGATTGAATGGGCGAGAGGTGAAAACCCGCTCTGGACTTACTAGTAAAATCTTCATGGCAGAAGCTGGAAATAAGACCTATTGAGATCTAGGACCCTTTGCATCAGTGAAGTTTTTATAAGTTGTGTGGTATGAGGCATGCTGGGATACCCTACTCCAGCAGAGGATAAGTTGTTGTGCCTTGCCCTCCTTACAGCCAAAAAAGAAGCAAAATGCTAGGAGATCTATTTGGACTTTGAAGATAGTACATTCCAGACTTGGGTGTGTTACTCAGCCCCATCTATTGAGGGACTCTGAATGCTGCTAGTTTGAGTGGGACCTGGACCAGGAGAAGGTTCTGCGACAGATACAGGCTCCCGTGCAGGCTGCTTTTATGTTTGGGCTGCATGATCCAGAGCTCAGTGGTCCTAGAGGTGCTGTGGTAGATAAGGATGCTGCTATTTGGAGCCTTTGGCAACCCCCAAAGTGAATCACAGCACAAGTGTTTGGGATTTTGGAGCAAGGCCCAGCTGCTCTCCTCAAATAACTACTCTCCTTTTCAGAGACAGCCCTTGGCATGCTGCTGGGTCTTAGTGCAAAATGAACCCTGACCGTGGATCCTTTGATCCAAGCCACTCGTATGAACTGGGTGTCACTGGATGCCCCTCCCCAGTCATAGGAACAACTCATGATCCAAAAAAAAAAAAAATAGTTTGTATGGCCCTGAGTAGTGTCTGAAGGCTCAAGTATGTGTCCGAGTAGACAAAGAACATGTAGCTAGATTCAAATGGGAAGGATGCTTGTCTTGAAGACGTTGCACCGGCTCTGTTTCCAGCCATCCTTCCTATTGCCCAGGGATGTCCTGAAGTAGCTATGGTGCCAGAAAAGGATATTGTGTATGAGAAGCAGAGAGACTGATACTTATATATGTATATAATAAGCATGCATGCATGCTGTTTGCTTCTGTCTGTATGGAAAATAGGCATGTGGGCTTATGAACCTGGGGCTGACAGCTCCTGATGTTGCCTTCTGGCCTCTACGTGTATAGACGTGCATGTATGCACATGGACATGCATCAGTCCTCTTCACGCACAGACATGCATATATGCACATGAAACTGTACACACACACACACACACACACACAGTCTGGTAAGGAGTCTGTAGCTGGAAGGTAGGGGAGGCGACTATCTAACCCTGCTTGCCAGTTGGGAGATGAGCTGACAGCACTCCCGATGTACCGTGGGCAGGGAGCTCACTGAGCATGAAGTGTTAAAGGAGGGTAAGGAAGTGTGAGTGTGTCTGAGAAAGCCAGATAGTTAGGAGGTCACAGTGGATCAAGACCCTAGAGAGAGGTCCAGGGACTAGGTACATGGAAGTGCTTTGAACCTGTCTTGGTATACATGGCTCTAGGAGACCTGTCAAAATGACAGACAGGAAGGCTTGGGGTTTGAGAAAGAGAATGGCCTGGATTAGCAGCTAGGAACTGGAGCCCTTTTTGAAAGGAAGTTTCTCTGCCAGCATAAGATTGCATGGCATGAGGTGAGACATCACAGGGTTTGGAGCCATGTTGGGCATCTTCTTCCAAATGGGGAAGAAGACCTTTGGTGGTCTCTCAGGCCTGGGGCTTCCACCTGGTACACCCTGTCTGGGGAGAAGCTACCCTTGAGCACCAGCAAACACTGGCTAGCTGATGTATGCTCAGACCTCTAAGGTGAGTTTCATAGTGCCTACAAACCATCTGAAAAGCCTTTCAAGAGAAACATATGAAGTCTACCATCTTAACGTTACTTTTCTTCAGTGCTGGGGACTGAACGCAGAACCTTGTGCATGCTGAAGAAGTGTTGTTCTTCCACCGAGTCACATTTTCAGCCCCTGAATTTTTGAGACAATCTTGCTGTTCTAGCTTAGATTGGCCTTGAACTCATCATCCTGCCTCAGCTTCCCAGATGTTAGAATAATGGGTATGAGCCACCATGCTCAGTTTCTGTGAAGATAGAAATAGAAACCAGGTCTTGGTGCATGCTAGATCAATCCTGTACCAGCAGGGCCACATCTCCGGCTGCCTGGGGAAGGTGACTTCCTGGTGTGCCTTTAGGGTAATTGTAGAGTTATGAACTCCCTGGGTAGCCATGGGTTTCCAACAGGGTACCCTGTTGCTCTGGTTTCTTGGCTGTTAAGTTGCCCCTCCTCCCCCATTACCCCTGTCCTGGAACAAGAGGAGTAACACCAGTCATGGCCCAGCCTCCATTCCACATGGACTGTGGTCAACACAGTAGTCTCTGCTTCCTCAATTCCCTCACCCTCCTAACCCCACCCCTTCACCTTCATCCCCCAGCCTGATCCTGGCAGCCCTTGTCACTAGAACTGCTCCACAGAACTCATCAATGACCTGTCCCCATCAGCCACACACTCTTGGGTGTCCTTGCCCTTCCCTCCCTCCTCCCGCGCCCCCCCCCCCTAAGGAACTTCTGGATGCTCCTTGGGTCTCTCCTGCTGCTACCAGACCCTGTTTGCTGCCCCTCTACTGGCGACTGCCACCTCGCCTTCATTAACTGGCTTTTTATTGCTATGACAAATGTGTGAGAGACAACCCAAAAGAAGACAGCTGGACATTTGGCTGGTGGTTTCAGATTTTGTAGGCCACGGTCACTCAGCTCTGTTGCTTCTGGGGCTGTGTGGCACTGCACAGCTTATGTGCAGGTGAGGAATGTGACATAAAGCAACACGCCTCATGGCGGTTAGGAAGCAGAGAGATTGATGCTTGGAGAGCTAGCACGACTTTCTCTCCATTCCTTCCTGACAGCTTCTTGCATTCTTCCCACACTTGGACCGGCAGTCAGTGGAAGGTGTCTGAAATACCATCTTCTCAAAGCATGGTTCTGCTAGTTGTTGGAATCCTCGTCAAATGCCTTCTCTGCCAGGCCCGGTACCTGACACCCTCAAATGGCCTTGTGAGGTAGATGCTGCTGCCTTGTTTATGGCTGAGAATAATGAACTTCAAAGATGTTCTCTGACCCCGAGAACTCGTGAATTTCAGACATATGTAGCCACCAAGAGGGTTCCTACAAGGCTGGGATTTTTCCCAATCAGTGCTAGGAAACTAACTTTCTTTTTTTCTTTCTTCTTCTTTTTCTCCTCCTCTTCCTCCTCCTCCTTCTCTTCCTCCTCTTCTTCCTCCTCCTCCTTCTTTTTTTTTTTTAATTTTTAAATTTTAAATTTTGATTGTTTGTTTGTTTGTTTGTTTTTCGAGTCCTGGAACTCACTCTGTAGACCAGGCTGGCCTCGAACTCAGAAGTTCACCTGCCTCTGCCTCCCACGTGCTGGGATAAAGCCAGCACTGCCCGGCTGAAAACTGGCTTTCGTAGGGAAGACTGAGGGGTGCATGCTACATTGCTGTATAGCAGGGGGTGGCATCCTGTGTCAGGCTTAGTGGTCGTTTGTGGGTTCAGGGTATCTTTGTACCCCCTCCTCCACCATTTCACCTCCACTGCTATTCCTGCGATATTGATCAGATGGAATTTCCCCCTTCAATATCCTGTATTACCTTGTATTTAAAACACCATAACTGGGGTTCCTGGAATTTTCTCTCAGAAGACCCAAATTCAACCCCCTTGTCTGTCCAACAGCCTCTGCCCTCTCCCCGTCAGATTGTTCACTGACTGAGGCACAGGTATCTAGCTGTGTGGTGCTGCTTGGTTGCCTTAAGTCTTCCCTCTTGTGGGGTCCGTGATAGTAACACAGTCCTGTGCCTGCTGTGGGGAGGGCACAGAGGAAGTGAGCCATCAGATGGGAATCATGGGAAGCTGGCAGTCCTCTAATTAAGACTTTACAAGGGATGAGGCACTTGGTCTGAGAAAGCCTTCAGAGGGTTTCTGGATGAGACCTGTAGACAAAGCTCATGGAAATGGGAGTCCTGGAGCTTGATTCCTCTGAAGATGAGGGATGAGGGGAACCTTTTCATCTTCTCCGGCTCGCAAGCTCTTCTCAGTTTGGTGATTCTTAGGGCTCGTGAGAATGATGGCTGATTCTGTCTGTGAAGCACAGAAGTGGGAAGGGAGGGCTTCCTAAAGATGCAGAGCAGTGTCCAGTTTATGATAATTACCTATAAATTATGTGTCTGGGTTCCTTTGAAAACTTTCTTCAGAGTGATGGATGTGAGTCCCAGACTTCTCTGTCCGTAGTGCACTGTTGTGGTGATTCTGAGTCGATTCCTATGGTCTCTCCCCCTCTGACTCCCATTTGCCCTCAAAGCTAGCCCTCCTACCACCCAGCTTTCAGGGCTGTCTGGAAAGCACAAGATAAAAGGCTTTCTACACCCCCCCCCCTTAAAAAAAAAAAAACCTCCCTCATCATTCAGTCGCTGTCCCCTGAATGCCTGCTCTGTCTGGACTGTCCCAGTGCCTGCACTGAGGGAGATGCCCAGACAGGGCTAACCCGGAGGTCTGAGTCTGAGCTGCACCCCCGTGACTGGGTGTCTTTCTTCCTTGCAATGGGTCTTGACAGGCGGAGGTTTATGCGACTGTCAGATGTTTACTGTGGAAACTTACAGACAGGGATACCTCCAGGCCCCGCCCCGACCACCCAGGTCACTGCTCATTCCCTGGTCTCCTCAGGAGGCACAGTCATCCTCCCTAGAAAACCCATCAGGCTCAGAAATAGCGTTGGTGTTCTAGGAAAGATCACCAGGGCTCTCGTGCATTGGGGGTTTATACTGAACGTCCCTGAATCAGTGTCTTCGGACACTGTCCACTGTTTGTGCGGGCTGTTTGAACCAGAGGGGTTCTACTTACATTTGGATTTAAGGGGGGGTCAATATAGGGCTCTCTACAAGGTGTAGCTTTTTTTTTTTTTTTTTTTTTTTTTTTTTTTTTTTGAGATGGTTAGTTTGCTCTGCTCAGCATAGATTTGGAGACCACTCCCCTAGAAGCTGACTCTGAGAAGATTCCCTCCCTCCCCTCTCTGTCTCTGTCTTTTAAAATGCTTTCAGGAATGACACCAGGGCCAGGCAGGTAGAGCACAGGTTGTTTCTGCAAGTTGCTGGGTGACAGGTGTGACTGACATATGGCTTCACCCAGCTTGTTTGAGGGAGTGCAGGCTGTTCTTCCTAAAAAGGTGGGTTTAGAGCAACCCGAGGGAAGTGAATTTTCTCTGTGGTACTGGGCTATCTGTCCTTCCACTCTGCCAGGTGAAGCAGCTGTGCTCAGACCCCATAGAAACCAGGGCTGGAGTGCGCTCTCTCTCTCTCTCTCTCTCTCTCTCTCTCTCTCTCTTTCTCTCGCCTGTCACTCATTGAGTTGAGACTCAGTCCAGTAAAAGTAGCACAGCTTTGGAATGCCCCCAAGGAAAGCTGACCCCAGGATGTGACTAAGGGTAGCATAAGAAGCTTGTCCAAGCTGGGCTCATTGTACAAGCAGGGGGGCCACGCTGCATATGGGTTGTTCATTTTCTTCCTGCGTGTAGGAAGGAGACCAGTTCTTCAGGGGTGATGGAGTACCTGCATGTATTGGATTTCCTTCTAAATCTAAATGCTTTCAACTAAACACAAGGTGGGGACTCTTCGGCCCATTCACAGATAGATAAACACACACATGCATGCACGTATGCACAAAAAAAGCTTCAAAAACTATACATGGAGGTACACTGCATGCTTTTAATCCCGGTACTTGAGAAGCTGAGGCAGGAGAATTGTAAGTTCCAGGCTAGGGGGACTACTATGTGTTGTGTATGCATTCTTTGCAAGTATGTGTGTGTGTGCTTAAATGCATGTGTATGCATCGGGTGTGTGTGTGTGTGCACTTGTGTGCATATATGTGTATGGGTGTGTGTGTTTGTATACATGTGTGTGCACAGGGTGCGTGTGTGTGTGTGTGTGTGTGTGTGTGTGTGCTTGAGTACATGTGTATGCACAGTGTGTGTGTGTGTGTGTGTGTGTGTGTGTGTGTGTGTGCTTGCTTGCATGTGTGTGCATACAAGTGTATGCATGCATGTAAAGACCCGGGGCTGATGTTGGGAGCCATCTGCCGTCCGCCATTGCTCTTTCCCATGATTCCTAAGTCAGTTTCCTGGTCAAGCCCAGACTGCACCAATAAGGCTACTCTTACTAACCAGCTTGTTCCAGAGATTCTCTGTCATCATCCTCCGGACCTGGAATTACAGGTGGGCTGCCATACCCATCTGGCATTTTTGTGGTTTCTGGGATTCAAACTCTGGTCTTCCCACTTTAACTGCTGAGCCATCTTCTCCAGTCCCTTGTTCTGTATCCTGACCCTCTGACTACCACTGAGCTGGAAGACTCAGGATGGGTTGGTCAGAGGCAGTTACTAAAGTACCACACAGAGTGAGCCCTGGGTGGGATGTGCTGGGCAGTGTAGGGAGAGCTTCTGATGGAAGGAGGTATAGGAAGGCCACGTGACTGAGCCTGGAGAAGCAGGTAAGACAGCGCCCCTTCAATGTTGCGGTCTGGGAGTGGCAGTGCACATCCAACTCACTCCCAATCCCAGTGTCTGGCCCTCAGCACATGTGGATGCTGGTATGGATGACAGCACCATCTTCAGAGAGGTGGGAAAAGACCCTGAGTCTTGCACTTTTCCCAGACAACCCTAGACATGTTTAGTGGTTCTGCCGGGCTCTCGGTAGATCAGCCACACCCAGAATCTTCTACTTTCTTACAAATAACCAGAGCAGCTGCCTGGCTAGGAAAGCTGGAGGAGCCTTCCCTTAGCTCTCCTAGGCCTTTCCCTATGGGAGCTGCTCTTTCCCAGAGGGGATGCATACTTGGGTTCGTATTGAGGAGGTAGAGGGAGGCAAGGGAGAGAGAGCAGATTCTTGAAAATTGCTTCTGCTCTTTGTCTAAGAATTCACATTTAGACAAACTGAGAGACTGATGGCTTCAAGGCTGGCCTTTCCTTGTGGTACCACGTTTCTCTCTGAGAAAAACCAGCCTTCGGCGTCAGACTTTAATTACCTTCCCAAGGGATGTTTCCTGTGGATATTTCGAGTGACAGTGGCTGAGGCTCAGCTCCTGAATAAAATTAGGGTTTTTAACTGGGTCATAAGCTCCCGTGCCCCCAGAGGCTGGCAAGGGAGGCAGAAGGGCACCAGAAAGCCTGTGGTATAAAGTGCATGTTCCTGCTAAGGAGAAGCTCCTGGGACCATGGAGCCCACTCACCTGGTAATGTTTTGTTTTGTTTTTCCCTCAAGAGAAGCCAAGGGAGTTTTGTTTGAGAAGTCCCAACACTGCATCAGGTTGAAAATGAATCTTTGAGACGGGACATAGGACACAACTGGGGAGCCCACTCAGTTTGGGGCCAGGCAGCTGGGACGGGAACTGTTTCCATATGTGGTATAGCCCACTTGCTCAGGTTGCATTGTGGTTAAAACTGAGGACCAACTCAGCAGATTCCACCACAACATGAGACATATGGTGGCTCTGAGGGACAAGAGGGGACAACCTCCTACACCTCAAGATATGGCGTTTGCATGATTGTCTTTTGGGTACCGTGCACAGCGTGTCTCCGGTCAGTTTTCTCTCACACACTCCTGATAGGTACTTATTATATTTATGTTGCAGATAAGCAAATTATGACCTGCTAGGGCCCCGCCTACTTTGGTGGACGGGATTTTAATACAAGTCTTATTGTCGTTCGTCTGTGAGTGTGTGTGTGTGTGTGTGTGTGTGTCCTGGGCTGCATTCTTGTTATATCAACTGAAGAATACTGGGTGAAGGTCCCTCTAGCACCTCTCCCTGTGGGGCACTTAGAGTGTACAGGCTGTCCCACCTATCAGTGCTCCAAAGGCTGCTGACAAATTCTCCTCGCAAAGGGCTCAGTTTTACACGCTGGTGCTTCCAGGAACCCTGTGGGTGGATTTGTTTCACTAAAGGGGAAAATGAAACAAAACTTGGAGGGGTTTTCTTTCCCGAGAAGAGGACTCAGTCATTAAGGGTATGCATGCATGCACACACGTGTGGCTCTGGGCATCCTGGTGCATTCTGCAGCTAGCAGGGCCTCTTGGCAGCCTGCTCCAGGGAGAAATCCCTTAGTCATTTACAAGCGGATCCAGGTGTAGGAGGTCAGGGAGGTGCAGGGGCTGCGGGGACACAAGAGACCCTGCCCTGCCCAGAGAACCACATGAGCCGGTGCTCCTTCCAGCTCAGATCTACCCCAGACCTGGCCGGAGAAGAGCTGGGGGAAGGTGGCAGGTGAGACAGCAGACCAAACCCTTGGGGCTCATGGCACTCCAAAGGGACAAGGCCTGGCAAGAAGATGCTCCCAGCTGGCCAAGACTGCCTGCCTGCCTACTGCTGTTGGGTTGGAGTCAGGGGATTGCCTAGCCTGCTTAGATTCTGCTGGAGAATACACACAGCAGTTAGTTCCGGGAAAGGAAAGGGCTCTCATGTGCTCTCTTGCGCGCTCTCTCTCTCTCTCTCCCTCTCTCTCTCTCTCTCTCTCTCTCTCTCTCTCTCTCTCTTTCTCTCTCTCTGTGCATTGTATATATTGTATATTTTCACATAACCTCCTCCAGGTCATCACTATACCTGCTTGGGTCCAGGCCCTATCAAAGTAAGCCAGTTTGGTCCTGATATTTGACCGGATCCTGGGAGGCTCTGCTAAACTTAATGTCCTTAAACTTAGTGTCCTAAATTTAAGGCAGAACCTCAGTTAGGTTTTTGGTGGGGAAGCACAGGTCATAACAGAGACTGATTGCTTGGGCAATTTTTACCCTGCAGCCCATGTGTGTCCCTTGCCTCAGAACAGGGACACAATAGGCTGTGCAGTGACTGCTCTGAACACAGGGGAGTCTTCTTTAGAGTGGCAGGCTCTTGTCTGGATGAGGCCGCAGGGGAAGCCGGGTTTTGTCTCTGTGGAGGAGGTTTGAGACTGTTTTGAGCTTGGCTGGAAGTCAGGGAGATGACTGCAGTCTAGCGTTGGATCCTCCTGCCTCTGTGACCTGAGCGTCCTGGTCACTTCTCTGAGCCTCCAGTTTTCCCCTTGGAAGTGGAAGTGTCAGAATGACCCCCTGAATGCAATGATGCAATGCAGGTGAGTTGCCTGGGGTTGCCCTCCCAGTATCCAGGATGCCCTGTCTATTGGAAACAAGGCAGTTTACTGTGAAGAGGATAGCTCCTCCCAAATACAGCAGTAATGGAGTTGCCGAAGGGGTCAACAGGAATTGGGAGACTTTTATGGCAATCAGGATTTATTCGGGAGACTATGGGAAAGCTACCCAGAGTGCAGTGACTCTGACCCTGAGTCTTAGTGCTGGGAGGGCTGAGAGCAAGGGGGAGAGGTAGACAAGAAGAAACACGTTCACCGGGTGAGGGTAGTGTGTAGGCAGGATCATCAGGCGCTTAGCCGGGATTTAGAGTCACAGTAAGCGCCTGAGAAATGTCATCAGTAAAGGCAGAATGACGTCTGGGTTTTCAGTTTCAATATTTGGGAGTGTGCGTGTCCCGCGTCCATAGGTCTGTCTGTGTCTTCTTCCCCCCCCCCCCCCCCCCCCCCCCCCGCTCCATGCAGCTCTGTCAGTTTCTTGGGTCTGAGCCTTTTTATTCTTCTCTGACCTTCCATTTGTCACACACATGCATGTTAAGTAAGGGTGTCTGTGGGCCTGGCTGGCCCATGTAGCGGCCCCCTCCCCTCCCCAGCCATAGGAAGAGCAGTGGACAGCTGTGGGCTGTGACAAGCCAGGTGGAGACGGGAAGCAGCTGTGCTGTTCCCCCCCTTTCCGGGCAGGTTAGGGAAGCATGCTGATTGTTCTGGGAAGCTCAGCTTGGACAGCACCCATGTTTCCTGTGGCCAGTGAGGGTGTGGCCTTGGGGTCTGGGCTGCGGCAAGGGTTGAAGGTGGGCGTGGGCACCAGAGGCTTACAGTGCCATGCCATATCTTCAGCTAGGGAGGTGGCTGGTGGTGATATTCACCCCACACCCATGCCTTTTACTTGTACTCTCTCTGGCTCTGCTCTCTTCACTTTCTCCTTTGGCAGCCTAAGTCCCGAGCTTCTGCAGGCTGGCTGAGTAGCAGACAGACGAGTCCGAGGAAGGCATCTGTGTAGTGGTTTGTTTTGCCATGTTCTTCGCTCCAGAACCACCTCCCCAAATCCCCTCCCAGGCTTCTGTGTCTTGAGAACACCGTGATTTGGTTCTGGCTTCTGACCTGGATCCTGGACAAGTTCCTGTGCCTCTGAGTCTCAGCTGTAGACATGGGTGTGAGTTCCTTGTGCTAAACCACAGCTGGACTGAGCCGAGACACAGACAGATGTGTGGCTTGTGTCTGTGGGGCCACTGGTGCCATCATTTAGACAACTGTGCCTTTTGTGGGTTCAATAACTATGCCATATTCTGGATGTACAGCTGGACGAGGCAGGGTTTATGGCCCTTCCATGGTGGGGACAGTCATATGAGCTGGTGATTAGAACACAGTATAACTGCAGGAGCCAGCCTGGCAGGATGCCAGCCCATGGTTGTGAGGAGGAGTCAGGAACCTCAGAGGCAGGAGTCTGAAGGGCAATGCAGTGCATAGGCCTGTGGGACTCTTCTAGGCCACTGCTCCTCAGACTGTTCAGCCCAGCAGCATACCCAGTTCCCTTCAAGGTGGCCCCTCCCCTCTGGGAACCTGTTTTCTTCTAAGGTTGTGCTGATCTGAGGAGGTAGGGACCCTCTTAGCTGCACACCTTTAATAAACACTGCTAAGGCAAGAAGATTGCTATGTGTGTGGGGCTAACCTAGGCTACGCAGAAAGACCCAGTGTCCAAAAAAGGAAAAGCAGGCAAGAAACTCTGCTTTTAAACCCACTGGGATCATGCAGCTCTGGCCCTCTTGGGACAAGGCACAGTCCCCTCCCAGAGACTAAATGTCCATACTGCTTCTGCTCCAGTTTCTTTACCTCCTTCCTGATTTTACATGGCAAGAACTTCTTCTTACAAATAGGTGTGGAGATCCACTAGTGTTCTTGGTGAGGGGGCGGGTGGCCGTTCAGTGGGAGAGAGACTAGAGGGTTGTAAGTAGCCATCGCTGTCTCTTGGGGACAGGTCTGCCTGCTTAATGTTAAACATATCCATTGATTCGGCCGGCCAAGCCAGGAGCTTAAATCTACAGAAGACTTTGTCTCCTCTCAGTTCCCTTTCGCCTCTCTCTTGCCTCACGGGTGTGCAAATGTAGGGTGGTCACAAGAGCCCTTTATGTCCCCAGGCGTGATCCGTTTCTTTGATAGGTCTCAGTCCTTGTAGCACAGAGGAAGCAAGTACCCACCTCCTTCCATCTTGGAAATGTTTTAGGCAGTGGCCCAGTAGAACCAAGCCCGGGGGAGTTTTGGAGACCCATCCAGGGGTGACCCCTTCCCTCAGTTCCAGGCCTGGGGGTGTCTTAAGAACCAGAGGCCCCACAGAGAATGCTCGAGTGCACTCCAGGCACAGACGCGGCTGGATCTCTGTGAGGGTTGCAGGCGCCCATCGTATATGATAGCTGCGACATGGTGACCTCACAATGCTGGAAGCTTGGTAGACACTAGACTGAATGGATAAATGAGTGAAGGAGCTAGCACGTCTCTTCACTGAGGGTGGAAAAGATAGCAACTTTATTTATTTATTTATTTGATTTTTCGAGACAGGGTTTCTCTGTGTAGCCCTGGCTGTCCTGGAACTCACTCTGTAGACCAGGCTGGCCTTGAACTCAGAAATCTGCCTGCCTCTGCCTCCCAAGTGCTGGGAGGTGTGCGCCACCACTGCCCGGCAGCGACTTTGATCTAGCCAGGTCATACTTTGTGGTTATTCATGTGTTCTCAGGATCCATCCATTTAGTTCTGAAGCCACTGTGTCTAGGACAGTGATTCCCTTGACCTAGTAAGATAGACTAGGTTGCCTTTGACTCTCTAGCCTGTGCCCCCTCCCTGAAGGATCAGGTCTGTCTCCTTCCTCCCCAGAGATGGCCTCTCCAAACCCAACCTCCCTCCCTTGCTTCTGAGGGTGGGCACCATGCTCTCCTCTCCTCACACAAGCTAACCATCTTCTCCATGTCCATTGAAGGCAGGCTCTGCATTTCTTATTTCTTCATGAGAGCTTTTTTGTTTACATCACTGGCATTTTTGAGACCATAGCATCCTAAGGTGAAGTGAGTGGAGTTACATAGGACTCTTGCTGGATACGTTCAGTGTGGCAGGAGGGACACACTTTACCAGGCTCCAGGGGAAGACCCCACCCCTCTGCCACCCTCGCAAGCCTCTTCTCTGCCCCACCCCACCCCACTCCATGTCCTGTTCAGATGTCTGCATCCCTGAGAGCCCTACTCCCACCCCCTAGGCAAGAGGAGTAGCTTTGGCCATGATTCTGGGGAAGGAGGCGGCAGGGTAATTACAGTTACTGGAAATAATCTGATTTCCTTTCACCCTTCTCTATCCCACTGAAAGAAAAAAAAAAATAAAAAAAAAGAAAGAAATCAAAACAAAACAAAAAATGTCCCCAAAACACCAAGCCGAAAAGAATTCTTAAACCTCCCTAGTTTAGTCTGTGCGGTTGATCCAGAAGAGGGCCTTAAACATTAGCATTCCTGGGGCTTAGCTGGCTCTTTGGGTGTAGAGTTTCTGGGTTAGTGGTCCTCCAAGGTGGAGTCAGAACTCCTTACAAAGAAAGTGTGTGTGTGGTGGAATGTCAAATATCCTACTAGGCATGGGTGGGCTCCCAGCGCACCGGGGCACAGAAATGGGCTCTGACCTACTACAGGTTACCTCTGTGCAGGGGGAGAGAAATGTCCCCTAGTTGGGTCTTCAGACCTCTATAGCATATTCACTGTGTGTTGGAGGTCACAGCTGAGGAGGGCTAAGAAGTTTTGGAGACAAACATGGGGTTGTTCCCATTTTATCAAAGGCCATTTGGGTGGAAGTCACCTGATTGTCACTGTGAGGTGCTTTTATCTTTAGGACCAGTCTGATGGCAGAGATGGTAAGATGTGGATCACATGACTGAGTCAGTGTGGGAGAAGAAAATGAATTTGTTAGATAGGTGGGTGGCCATGGGTAGGCCAAGGTCATGGGGAAAGATTGTTATAGACAGGCAGGCTGGAGGGCACAGACCTGATCCTTCAGGCAGGGCACAGGGCTGCAAGACTATCAACCAACTGCATGCTGTGTCGAGAGGTTCAGCCCCACTGTAGGTGGAAAACTTGTAGGCACAGGGCTGCAGTGCTGGGAGTCTCTGCGGCTCACAGCAGGCCTAGAGAGGGTGGCAGCCACAGGAATAAGCCCAGAAAATACCACCTATGGATGCCTCCACTCTGGCCTCTTGTCCTGTGAAGGAACAGCTCTGGCTTCTGTTTTATATGTGAGCAAAGGCTGTCTGTCTGTCCTCAGGAAATATACAACTGGGTCATACTGCCTGCCCTCTCTGAATTCCCAGCCTATGAGAGGCTCAAAGGGTCTGTATTAAACACCTGAGCCCCTGGGTTTAGCCCTGGTGAGTGAACCTTACCTTGGTCCTGTTCCTGTGGCTTCCTTGTAATCAGCTCTTTGTACCTGCCAGGCTCAGGACTCGGTGGATGCCCCACTGTCTCCTCTAATCTTCAAGGCATTTCTCTATAAGACAAGGCTGTTAATCCAGTTTGCAAAAAGGGGGAAACTGAGGCCCATAATATCTCAGGTCATAACTGAGCCAAGGTCGCAGCTCACATTGAAAATACAAAGCTCATACCGCTCTCTGATTTGGGTCAGCTTTTAATAGACTCTTATTTATTTCTGTTTAGAGAACTGTCCATTGGCCTGCCTTCCTCTGTATGGTGTATTCACCACACAGAGCTCTTGGAAGATGTGATCAAAAATCCCAGCCTGGTAACTGATCAAGACCAGACATCTGTGACTCTGACCCGGGAGCCTCAGCTAATGTGTTTTCTTCAAAGCTGGAAGGGAAATGGCTTCATCTCTGGATAGAGTCTAAGGGGACTTGGGAGTGCTGTGCTAGGGAGTTCTGAGTCAAATCTGAGGTAGTCAGGATCACCTGCTGGTTCCATTTTGGTTGACAATTAGTGGACAGTTTTGGAGGACCAAGAGAAGCCACATACAGGTCCAGGTATTACAGAGGGACAGTGGCTTATAATGTCAGGCTTGGCCTTGGCTATTCTGATGGCTAGCGGGAGGCTGGGGCCCTTGGCCTGGAGGCAGACTCTAGGTTAAGTCAGTAGACACATCCAGCCTCTTACCCTCACCACACCCTTCCTAAAACTCTTCCCAGACACCTTTTGTTGTCTGGCTCTGACAGACGTCTGGGCTCCCAGGGAGGTTCCTGATGGGGGACCTTGGAAATAGGTCACTCCCTTCCCGTGTAGCCAGCACTGACCCAGATGTGACCTGCCCCATGTGACAGTGTCTGTCTGAGTATCACTCTTTGATGCTAGCAGTGGAAGGGCCAGGTGGTCATCTCTTCCCAGCTCTGGCCTTTGAAGACTGTCTTCTCAGCCACAGCACTCTGCATGCTCTTTCAGTCAGCCCCTCCTCCTCTCTGCCATATTGGAAAGGGGAAATCCAGTCTTGACCTCTTCCGCTCTCATGAGTGCCCTGGCTGGGCTGGCGGCTCCCAGTCTCTGGATGAAACCGGCAAGTTCCTGCAGGGCCGAAGCCAAGGGCTGCTGGGCCTAGACATGGCCCCTCTCTGGCCCCCTACTCTTCTGCATCTTGCAGAATCGTGGGTTTTTCCATTTCTTCCTGGCTTGCTTTTTCAGTTGCACCCTACCCCACAAGTCTTTTGGCTGGAACCTGAGGAGATGCTTGGAACCATAGACCTTCCTCCTTTTCTTCTTAGAGCTTCCTGAGGGTCAAAGAGAAAGCCCAGGGGACTTTCTTCCAGCAAAGAAAACTGAGGTACAAACCCCAAGGAGGGGATCTTTTTATCTGAGCTGCAGAATTCCTCTCTCAGAGTATCTGGTCACAATTCCTGGGTTTTCTAGGCCACCTCTTTCCCCCCTTCTTCCAGTTTCCATCCTTTTTTGTGGATATTTATTTATTTATTTATTTATCCCTTTCCAGACAATCTCAACTTGCTTGGTGGAGTTTGTGTGTGTGTGTGTGTGTGTGTGAATTTGAATGTGGAGGTAAGAGGACAACTTGTGGGAGCTGCTTTTCACCTACGGTATGAGTCCCAGGGATCAGACTTTAAGGCTTCAGCATGCTACATAAGCCTTGTACCAGCTGGGCTGTTCTGTCAGGCCTAGGGACCCTGACTTCTGATCATCTCATTTTTCTCAGTCAGCAAGTCTGGCACCTGTGATGCAGCTGGATCAGACCCCAAGTTAGCAGGTTTGTCTTCATCACCACGTGGACCCACTATGAGTCAGGCACACACAGAGAAGATTACATATAGGAGACCACACAGCCATCCATGGCAACAGTGAATGACATTCTCAGTTGCTGGCAGTGTCATCCCATCTGTGGCTCTGCTGTGTGTAGGCTCTTCTGCATTTCTACTCTTCAGCACATAGTAGGTCCTCAATAAACTCAAAGAGAGTGAGGAGATGTCCAGTGCTGACTGAATATGCCTATTCTTGATGTCTTTGTGGCCGAGTTCAGAAAGTTGGTGAAGTAGTCTGGGGTCCTGGACTTTACCCATTAAGGAGACTGGGGGTGGGATAGTGATGGGGTAGGAGTCAAAACAAAACCTATTGTATGCTTGGAGAAAACCCAAGCCTGGCTTTCCCTGATGCTGGATCTGCCAGCAGCCAGCCTGTTTTCTCACAAAGAGAACTTTGCATGGGTCCTCGTGTGAGACAGTCACTGGCCAGTTGTCTCCTGGTGCCCAGAGATTCTGGGATGTGTGTGACAGCCTTGAAGCTAGGAAGTATGCGCCATGACGACAACTCTATGACTCTTAATTTAAAGCTGACATTAGACTAGACAGTCACGTTTGGAACAAGAAGTCTGTTTTCTCTGCCAAGGGGCCTGTGTGACCAGATCCAGTGCAGACACGTTCTTTCTTAGAAGACAGTGCCTTAGAAAGCACAGACACTGGCCTCTCCGGCCGACAGATAGACAGGTGGCTGGTACAGGGCACACAGTTGGTTGCCCTGTCTGGAAGGATCCTATGTATTAGCTGTTGATCCTGAAGAGAATGTTCCTGTGGATGGAGGGAATGTGTTGCGCCTCTTCTGTGCCCAGTGTAGATGTGGGTTCCCCACGCTGGAGCTGGGTGCCCAGAAGGTCCAATGCTCTTATGATCCAGCCGGAACTGATACTCTAGACTTCAAACCAGAGAGGGTAGAGGGAGGGACTGAAGCCGCTGCCTGCTTCCTGGGTACAGCCAGCTCTACCAACATGATAGTTTGGGCTGCAGGAGACTTGAGATGAAGTTTCTGGGAATGAGGGGCCTGGAAGGCAAGCCTGGGGCAAAGGTGCTTCTGACAGGATGGAACAGAGTCAGCTGGGGACAGAGAGCAGGGTATAGGCACCCCTTCAGGAAGGTGGCGTGTCTGGGGAAGATGTGAGGCCCTGGTTCTCCAGGAGGACTGTGCAGCGTGTCTGTGGAGTACGGTGCTCTAAGACAGAAGGAGCTTCTCTCATCCAATAGGCATTTATGTATTCTAGTGCCAGCCACTGTTCCACATCCCGAGATACAGTGAGCGAGGTGAAGTGCATGCCCTCATAGAGTGACTGTTCTGGTAAAGATGGAGTCTTAAGGTATTGTCTCTGGAAAAGCATCGAATGGTCTCCTGAGGTAGGAGGGCTGGGGCAGTCACATCTGCCATCATGAACAATGGCTGCCAGGCCTCAGTGGTGATTGATGTTGGAGCAGAGGCCTGATGGGAGCGAGGGATAGCCCTCTGAATGGCGCAAAGACCCTGAGTTTGAGACTGCCAGAAGGCCAGAGAGGCTGGTCAGAACATGGCAGGATGAGGAAGAGAAGGTGACAGCGGGGTCCAGAGAAAAGGCCTACAGGTTCTGTGAGATGTTAGCTCAGGCCTGAAAGCAGCCACAGGGGAGGGTGGGCAGTGGGCAGTGGGTGATGAGCTGGCTTAGCCACACAGGGAAAGAGAAAGGAACCTGAAGGAACAGAGGTGGGGAGGACAGTCTGGCTCTTCCTAGATTGACTGGGTTTCTGCCCTCGAACTTGTACATGATATGACATCAAATAAGGGTCACCAGGATGTAGGTGCTCCATCCGTGTTTGTTCGACATGTGCTGTGTTCCAGGTACTAACTTTGAGAAGGTTTAGTACCAGCAGTTATGACAGCCCCTGCTGGACTGAGTCAGGCATCGTAAGGACAGAGGATTCCATGACTGAGCACATACAGGGTACCGGCAAACAGGCCAAGGATGGAGAGCATGTAAAAGCCACGTGAGGGCACAGGAGCGGTGTCACAGAGGAGAGGCCACAGACTTCCCGATGTCAATGGCTCTGTGGGGGCAAAGTCTGATCAGGAAACAGGGTGTGTCTGGTAGAAGAACCGTGAACCAGAAAGCAGTCTTTAAAGCTCTATTTGGAACCGTGGAAGAGTTCTCACTCGGCTTACCAGTAGCCCTGCCTCAGTCCCCAGCACCATAAATAATTTAGGTTTATTTATGCAAACACACAACCCCCCCCCCAGCCTGGGGAAATGGCTCAGTGGTTAAAGAGCTTGTCATGCAAGCACAAGGACCTGCGTTTAATCCCCTAGAACTCACACAAGCCCCAGTGCATGACAGCGTGGGCCTGTAAGCCCTGGATAGGCAGAGATACGAAGAGCCCCGGGGCTTGTTAGCCAGCCAAACTAATTCAGTCCGTGAATTCCAGGTTCAGAAAGAGATTCTCCCTCAATAATAAGGAAGAGAGTGAATATGGAAGACAGCTAGGTTGACCTCTGACCTCCACTTGTACACACACACACACACACACACACACACACACACACACACACACACATATACACAGGCACCGAAGCTTAACTTGCTTGTCAGAGGAACTTTTCCGAGTCAGAAAATCAAATCTAAACACTGGGGGGGGGGGGGGAAGGAACTGCCGTATCTCAGGCGTCTCTGCGTCCAGGGGTTCCAGCCCTGGCGTCAGCAACTGTGTTTCTGCTGTTTAAACATCTAATTTAATTTTTTTAACCCCTTTCTCAGAAGGTCATTTAGGCAAAAGTTCCAGGATTGTTTTGACTGGTCCCATATCTTCACTGTCCCAGGGCCATATGAGTCATCTCCTGATCCAGCAGTGTAGATCATGTCCTAACTCCCGGCAGCAGATCAAGTCCTACTTTGTGAATGGGGACAGGGGACTCTTCAAAATCTGAACTGAGGCATAGCATTAAAACCAAGTACTGGATGAAGACATCAAGTGTCCTACCCTCAGCAAATTGTTGGGGATATTGAGCATAGGGTAGTCATATATTTGGGGGGGACAGGCCCCCCAAAAGGAATAAGGGATGAATGTAGAATCATAGTAGGAGGTCACAGAGCACTGATGATCATTGTCTTTGAAGTGACCTGTGCCTGTAGACTTGCCAAAGTGATCTGCATACTTTGTGGGTAACCACCAGATAGTTTAGCAGGGGCAGGTGCCTCTGGGTCCTGGAGGCTGGTTGGTAAGGCATGTGAGGACTTCAAGAAGAGTCAGTGCAGTTGACACCCGGGCGCCTGTTGGAACTCTGCTCCCTCCTGACGCCCTTCTCCAGGCGAAGCTGCCTACAGCAGAACGGAACCTGTCATTAGCAGGCCCCGGCAGCCTCTCAGCCCTCCCTCACCAGCTCTGGAGAGCTCACACCCCTGTTTTAGCTTTGGCATGGTTGATGGAGGACGAACAGGGTGTGTTTCTAAGAGCAGCCTGTTGCCCACTGTGAGGTCTTCTCACTGCCTTCTGGAGGGAAGTCACAGCTGGGTTCCCTTGGCATTCTTGGCTCCTAAGATGTCTCTTTTGCCATCCAGAAAGCCAATCTTACAGCTAACCCCAGAGAGCTTGATCTCTCAGGATTAAAGGTCACTATAGCAAGGGGACAGAAGCAGAGACAGTGTCTCAGGGCCAACCAGAGTCAAGCAACTGACCCTGTCCCATACTGCTGTCCCATCTGTCCCCAAGAGCATGACAGAGCCAGCTGCTGACATCAGGTGGGGGGTGTCCCCTTACAGAGGAGGATTTATTTTTCTCTGCCTTTGATTGGTTGGCCCTCTGGTGCTCGTGGGAAGGTTTCTCAGGGGAGAAGAGTCCCCTTAAGGTTATCAGTGTCCACTCCTTAACCACCAAGAGCTGGTCTTGCCGCTTTTCTGAGGCCTAGCCTCCCTCTACCACAGAGGCAGACACCCACAGGCTGCTAAGGTTCACACAAACGCTCAGGCCCTTGGAGGCAATGCTGTGCTTTGAATGGGGATCAGAGGCATGACCATAATAAATGCAGAAGTAGGAGCTTGGCCTAGATGTCTCTGTGTGAATGTCCTCCTCGAAGGGCTCTGGAGATGTGTGGCACAGGAGCTGGAGGCAAATCTAAGAGTTTGAAGAAGTTGGGATACCCACAGGGCCCTGCTGGAGCTGCCCATGTCCACTTTCCCAGAGAGAACTGCCGGGCAGAGGGGTCCTGCCCACCCACCCCCTGGAGATAAACAGTGCCCTGATTACTAGCTGAACAGAGTCAGCCTTAGTTTCCAAGGGGCTTTCCTCATCCCTAAAGTTTAGTCTACTTTGGTTTAGTTTCAAAGACAGTATTGCTTTTGAGTCAGAACATAAAAATCCCCTTGGATGCAGTGTAGAACTTGTTGTCTACGGGGGAAGGGAACCTGGGGGAGGGGAGTAACTGAAACATTCTCTAAGCCTCTTCTGCCTGCAACCCTGACCAGCCTTCTAGAAGGTAACAAGTCCCAAAGTCACTCCCCTCCATCATCTGAGGGTCTCGCATTGGGACACGTGTTTCAGGGCTGGGTAATGGTGGTTCCTTGTGCTTAGTTGAATCTGTTGTTTCTCGGCTGAGAATCAAACATGGCCTTCATGCACATGTGTAAGCTGGGTGACCCTCCATGCCTTCCTGAGTAACAGTCACAGGATGACACACAGGAAAATACAATTTTCTGTCTATGCCAGTTTAAATTGTGTGTGTGTGTGTGTGTGTGTGTGTGTGTGTGTGTGTGTGTGTGT